>JAVGVS010000621.1:0-27500 GCA_032718565.1 Distichodus sexfasciatus | reverse complement strand
ACGTCAGCTGATTAGATCTCCATCCGCACGACTCACAGCAGACGCTCACGAGGCCTGAGCTAGGGCTGGGCAATATGTCCTCCAGTCAGTATCACAATTAATTCATTTGACCTGGATCATGATGAATGAATGATTGATATGATATTTTGTGTTTTTTCTGCTATCATAGTTCACTAATGAGGTTGTAAATATTGACTTTTTAAAGCTGGGGGAAATTTTCAGATGAATTTTCGAATATCCTTGTGATTTTAAAATATTTTTTTTCATAAATCGTATGAGATCATGGCAATTTAAGGTTCTGAATGTGTTTTGATTCTTTGTTGATTAATCACCCAGCCCTACCCTGCTCCTCCCTTCCACTTTGGACAGCTCCTCGCTCACGCTAACGAGACGATGGAAAAACACTCCAGTTGTTTCTCCCGACACGCCGTTCCTAATTTATCTTCTGTTTTTCACATCTCGGATTACGGCGGGAGCGTCTTGTGTTACGCGTCTAGTCTGTGATTTAGAGAGCGCGCGTCGATGCGCTTCTCGGCTGCAGCTTCGACCCTTAACTAGTAACTTAACACCATCCAGACTGTATATATTTTTAGATTGAAACATTTTCTCCCGCAAAAAAATGAAAGATGGCACCTCCATGTTTTATCAGATACGGGTGAGAAACGATGAATATTGTGAGGGAATGTGATTAGAAATGAATATTTGAGCAAATCTAGACAGAGGTGCTGGTTGTAGAATGCCGTGAAGAAACTGAGCTGCTTGTAGATGTCACACTGTAAAAGTTCATTAGATAACGAATGTTCTTCAGAGTTTGGAGTTGTGTTTTTGGGTTGTTATTTATGAATCTACAGTGGGACAAGTCGTGGTGTACTTTTGTAGTCTAGTTTAAAAGAATAACTCTTTTGCACTTTTAAGAACACATTCTCTGTGCTGGGTTGATGACATGAACAGCTTTTGAATAGAGTTTGTCAAAGAAAGTCATAACTGCAACATGCAGCATCGGTTGGGTACCGTTCCAACTTGATGCCTACCTGCGTGATGCTCGTGTGCACTGGCTGTTTCACTGTTTTATCAAATACTGAGCTGAAAACGTCATCAGAAATATTATCTTAAATTGTCGAGAGAGTTTTTATCACCCTCTGTCCTCACGGCCGCAATGCAATAATGTGTGAGTGTTTAAAATGGGGAAAGTTTTCTTGAAATTTAGGTTTGAGTCAGTGCGTCATATTGATGCACTTTTTAATGACTTTTTAATGAGCACTTCATCACTTCTGCATGTAAACACCAACACCACCCTGTTAAGTCATGCACGGGATGCTTCAGTTGTTTTAACTTTTTCTTGCACTGCTTTCAGTCCAGTTAAGTGTGTGTGTGTGTGTGTGATTGCTGCTGTTGAGGCTGAACAATGAATCGTAAATCAATCAAACTGACATTCAGAACCTCTAATCAACATAATCTTGGCCCTGATGTTTATTTTGATTTTCAAATGTGGTTAATGCATCAAAAATAGAATTCTGTTACTACTTTTACCAGTGAGAGTTCATCAGGGTGGTTCCTTCAGCAATTTTATAATCACAACGATATACACATTTTATTTAGAAAAACTATTCCAGCTCATTCTAGTACAAGCCTTGTAAAAAATGAAGTTTTTTAAAAATCCAAAGCAAAATAATCACTCATTAATCATAATCAAGATGCCACATTTGATTAATCGTGAAATTGATTTAAGTCGGTATCGTACAGCCCTTCGCCACGCTACACTTCAGCATCTGCTCATGAACGAGGCCTTCTGCTTCCACTCAGCTATTGTCATCTCCAAAACTAGCCCAGACCCCCTCACCCTCTCTCCTCTTATGCAATCCTCCTCCTCGATGTGTGTGTGTGTGTGTGTGTGTGTGTGGGGCCCTTATTTTGGGGAAGGGGGGAGTTGGCAGACAGGGTTTTTTGGGGTTGGATGGAAACGACTTGGCAAAGGGGGCGAAACTGCGTTGACCTACTTTTAGGGGTGTTTACGAGCGAGTGTGTGTGTGCATGTGTACGTTTTTTTTTCTGTCAACTTGAACGTTTTTGATGCGTCACTCGACCCCCCTCCCTCTGAGTGTCAGCTCTCCTCCCTCCCCGCCCTTTTTTACCCCCACAGACACGCCATTACAGGGCAGGGTTTGGCTGCTTCTCCCCCTCACCAACATGGAGCCGGTTCACTGGTGACGTGGTGCTAGGGCTGGACGATACCATCTCAAATCAAATATCACGATTATTATGTCAGTGCGGTGAGCGATATTATAATATTTAATTATATTTTTTTGCACCCACTCTTTCTGACTGCTGCTCCTCCTACAGTTTTTGTGCTAGAACTTCATTCCAACTCTAAAACTTGCGTCCTATAGCGGTGTGACCACCACCTTGACCCGCACTCGTCATTTATCTTCCCTCGTTCTTTCCACATTCACTTAGCAACTACCTAGCAACACGTTAGCAAGCACTTAGCAACACCTTATCAACCACCTAGCAACACCATAAAACACTATAGCAACAACCATAATAACCTAGCAACACCCTAGCAGCCACCTAGCAACACCTTAACACTATAAAAAACACAGCATCACCATAGCAACAACTATAATAACCTAGCAACACCCTAGCAGCCACCTAGCAACACCTTAACACCATAGAACACCATAGAACACTATAGCAACAACTATAATAACCTGGAAACACCCTAGCAGCCACCTAGCAACACCTTAACACCATAAAAAACACAGCATTACCATAGCAACTACTATAATAACCTAGCAACACCCTAGCAACCACCTAGCAACACCGTAACACCATAAAACAATATAACAACTGTAATAACCTAGCAACACCCTAGCAGCAACTTAGCAATCACTTAGCAACCCTGCAGCAACACCTTAGCAACCACTTAGCAACACCCTAGCAACCAATTAGCAACCACCCAGCAACACCGCAGCAACCACTATAATAACCAAGCAGCCATCTTAGCATCCACTTGGAAACACCTTTAGGAACTATCTTAATGATCCTCGCCCCCACCTAGCAACAGCCTAGCAACTAGGGCTGGGCATCGTTGCTGATTTCCTGAATCGATTCGGTTCCGATTCACAAGGTCATGATCCGATTCAATTCTCGATTCGATTCCATATCGATTTATTTAGAGATTTCTTTGCATCTATACTAGTTTTGCTTGGTTATAAAATAACTTGTTTTAAAACCGAAGTGTTGCCAAACATCGGCCTTTAGGCCAGACGGTGATTTGAGCGGAGCAGCTTCAGCCATGGCTCTGTTTGGTTTCGGTTTCGCCGGTCTCACGTTTTTATAGCTCTCCTTGCGTGGTCGCGAGAAGTAGTGCATAGCCGCAGGAAAAGATCGATCCGCAAATTTTTGAATCAATATCATATTTTTCGAAACAGAATCGATATTGGTTGGTGAATCGATTTTTTGAACCCAGCTCTACTAGCAACCACCTTGCAAGTCTAGCTGCAAGAGAGCAATCACATTTACATTTTTTTGCGGAAATGCCTCTTTAGTTTCGAGTTTATATTTATAGTTTATCTTTATATGTGTGTTCTGTGTGCCACGTCGTGTCGTCTCTCTGTATACTTGTATATAACTGAGATGACAAAGTTCATTTTGACCGGGAAATTGTGACTTCTTTGCTGACCCTCAGAGACACAGTTCCCATATTCCTCCCTGTATTTTTCCCTTTTACTTACTCATGTCATATTCCCTCACTTCAGCCGGCTGATTATAACAGCACCCATTACATGGCCGTATGTGTAATTGTGTAATTGGGGACTGTGGAATACTGCTTTTATTTTTTCGTTCCCCCCCTCCCTCTTCCTCCTGAAATGCTATCCCCTTCCTCCTCCATCTCTTTTCCTCTTTCCTGCTCTGTTAGGGTAGAAAATCTTTGTGGCTCGGAGATTTTTTCCATGCGAGCGCGGGGCATTAGCAGCCATCAACAGGAAATTCCAGACCAGGGAGAGAGAGAGAAAGAGAGCGCCGAGTCGTTTGCTGCGTAAGGATTTCTTTCCAGCCGTCTGGACACAAAAAGGGGGAGGGGGCGACAGGAGCTCCTATATGCTGGAGGCCTCGGGCCCACGTTTAGCTGAAAATGCACTCGGGGCCGGGGGGGCGTCTGCGTTGGTCACTATGGAGTGCACAGTCCTTAACTGCCTAAATTCTGTACAGTTTACTGATCAACAACAAAAGCATTAACAGTGTATTTGACTAACATTTTATATAATTATGTTTATTGGGTTTTACAGGTTACAGTCATGAGCTAGGGCTGGACAATTAATCCAAAACTAAGCGAAGCGGACATTTATAACCTCAAATCAACTGAATCTTGGACACGACAATTATTTTCCTGCTGTAAACGTAAATGTAAAATTTTATTACATTGAAAATTCTGTTCATGCTTCTTTTTTTTAGTCACCAGTGGATATGTGAGACTCTGTTCTGTTAAGTCTGCCACTACAATTATTAAAAATCTCAAAAATATGCACTTTTATTAGGAAAAATGTCCCAGATTTAATAGTTAAGCATATTTACAGTACATAAAGAAATAAAAGTTCAATCAAAACATCTTTTATGAATTGTATTCAACATTCTCTGCATCTGCATTTGATGCATCTTTGTTTGATGTGACATTTGCGTTCACGATTTCCGCATGGGCAACGTTTGCGATTGCAGCCTCTGCATGAAGTGCGTTGATTTGCTTCTACATTTGTGGCATCTACGTCTCATGCAGCATGTGCATTCACGACTTCTGCGTTTGCATCCTCTGCGTGAGCAGGGTCTGCTTTAGCGGGATCTGCGGCGTCAGCGTGAGGGGCGTCTGCGTTAGTGGCGGCGGTGCAGTCTCGGGCCGGAAAGGCCTTAAATGCCTAAATTGCGTGCAGCTGGGCAGCGCAGTCGTCTGGAGGTGTTGTGCAGCTTTGAAGCGTGGGAGTGCCAAATCCCTCAGAGAGGCCTCGGCTCTGCTTTTCTCATACTTACAGTTGTTTTTAACCACACACACACACACGCACGCGACTGGTCATTTAGGCTTTGTTTCCCAGACTCGAGACGGCTAGATGACAATCTCTCTCTCATTCTATTTTCAGAGGCACGTTTATAGCTTGTGAGTTTAAAAGTTCATGTATAAGACATTAGGGCCGGCCGATACGACTTCAGATCAATACCACGTCTAATTGTGCATTTTACTTTGATTACGATTAATGAACAATTTGTTTTTGAGGGGGTTTGTTTTTTGCCTTTATAGTTGACTGACAGGTTTGTGCTGTAAATACGCTCATCACTTAAACCTGCGTTATTTTATTTTTCCAAAAAAAAGAATGCATATGTTTGTGAGAGTAAATAATTGTTACGGGCAAGGTTACGTTGATGATGCGTCCTGAATGTTGGATTTTTTACATTTACATATTTACTACAAATTCACCCAGTTTTCTTTAACAGTTCTTTAACAGTTCATAATTTTCATACCTATTTTTAAAGTTTTGTTTATTGGGCTTTTCACAAGCAGCATATATGTGACCCTCCACGGCAAAACTAGTCGCTTGTTGCAACGGAGGTTTCCGAGAAAAACGAGCGTTTATGTTGCGTGGGGTAAAATTTTGGTTTTTTTGTTTTTAGTGTTTTGAAACAGTGGAAGGTCTATACTGTGCTGTTGTGAATAAATTTCACTGAAAAACTTACCTTTTCCATGCTAAAAACGTGACTTTCTTGAGGTGAGGAATTCAATTCCAGCAGAATGTTAAAAGTTTCTGTTTTGACCGCTCTACTTCAATATTTACGCTAAATCCACTGGTTGACTAGCGTGAAGATATTTTTCCGGAATCCATCTTCGTCTCCCGAGTTCAGTTAACCTAACGCAGGTAGGCTATCCGTGTGGCTGTGAATGCAGCGTAGGCTACCGTAAATACAAACGTAGCCGCGACCGCACCAAGCGTCTGTGAGTGCTACGGCGATAGTCAACTTCGAAGGCAGATTTCTCCGTTTCTCACTTGGCGTGACAGGAGAAACCCGACTCCTTTGAATGTTGATATCTCAGTTATATGTCGCCCGATTCATTCCATATAGGTATTGTTTTGAAGGCTGAGTCATGCCCTTTCATGAAAACATAATAACTCAATTTGAAAATTTGCGACAAGCGACTGGTTTTGCCATGGAGGCTCACATAAATGTAAACAAGAATGTTTCAATAGCTATGCATAACAGAAGCTAGTTTGGACGCATCAAATTTCTTTTACATATCAAGAAATATAGTGTATGGCAAAAAGGTTAAAAAAATATTGTGTATCATGTTTCATCGCAATATAATATATTGATTTAATCAACAACGATTTCATGTCTGTTTATCACCAATTTCGATTCAATTCAGGAGCTGGTGATCGATATGAAACTGTCATATGCTCAAATCACAAAAAGCTACTCAAATATCTTTTGACATTTTTAACATGTATTATTCTGTTTTATCAAAAACACACCTGTTCAACATAGGGATTTTACAACGTGTATGACATTTAAATTTTGATCATTAATCGTTGATGTATCAGAGTAGATTGATGTATCGTTACACCTCTAGGCGATGACTTGACATTCCCCATCCTGCCCCAGAGGTCACCCTCCTGACCCCAACCTCCAACACTTTAGGGAGCCCCCACCCCAAGAGTGTCCGTCATGTTCTGTGAACAGAGTGACCATTGTAGAAGGAGTGGACGCCTGTCTGTCCGCTGGTGTAGAGGCTGTAATCTGATCGGCTTTAAGAGCACGGCTGCATGAGCGCAGGCTGCAGCAGGCTACACGAGGAACGTACAACAAACCTGTCATTTGTTTCATCTATTACAACACTGTTGTTTACACTTTTTGTTACTGAGTTTTTTTATTTTTGGTTGGTTTATTTGTTTGGAAATTAAAAGCAAAAAAGTACAGCAATGTTGGGGAAGCTGCTTTTAAACAATCGATTTTCCAGCTACAAGTGAGTTGTGATTAAAAGTATCTCAGCTCCACTACAAGCTGATGTTTTAATATAGATGTTAGCAGAGGTCGAACGATAATGGTTTTTTAGGGCCGATATTGATACCGATTATTGCTAGTTCACCGATTATACAAAAAAAAAAGAAAATCTTGAAATTTTGAATTTTACAAACACCAGTCTCAGCTGAAACTCTCCTCTTCTCCTTCTCGGAGCTTCACTCTGCGCTCATGAGTCAGTGTGTGACAACAAGGCTTCAGTGTTGATTGGTTACTATTCGTATGACATGTAACCAAGACTGTTGTGGGCGGGACATTAAATGAAGCAGCAAGTCGAGAGCAAACGGCACGGAGACAAGAGACGGCACTGGAGCAGTCTACCTGTGATTAAAATGATCTAAACTCCACTACAAGCTGCTGTTTTAATGTAGTAGTTACTACACTACAAACTAGAGTAAAAGTATGTAGCTCCACACTGTTTCATCCAGTAATACTGAGTATTGGTGCTGTGATACTCTTAAAGCTAATTGTTCATTTTTAACAGTGTAACCTCACACCACTATCAGGTTTGAATGGTGTTTTGAAGGTAGAGAAGGTTGTGATGTTCAGCTTGTGTACGTTTCGTCCGTTTGGTCTTTCATAGTCTTTTATTTTAATAAATGCGCACGCAGATTCTTGCTTCCGTCTTGGTCGAGGTGGACTCCATCTGGCAGCTGCCAAGAGCGCACTGTGGCCATGTCCACACGTACATGGGTATTTCTGAAAACAGTTTTTTTCCAGTTTTTTAATTGTGTCCACACGAGCACGGTTTCAAAAATATCTCTGTCCACACGTAATCACAAAAAAACGCTGTCAAAAGCACGCCAAGGTCCTTGACATACGAAAATTCTCTCGCCATTCTTGTGGAAACACGAGCTCCTTTTCAAAGTTGTTGGCTCTGGGTAGAGACAGTGTCTGTGTTGCATATAATAGCATCCGAAGCCGACTCTGACGTCTATGCCCTTCATACTGGATGGACAGTAACTCCGCGCATAAGTATAAACATGCTAAAACTTCTAACAAGGTTGAGAGCAGTAGTACTTAGTATACGTCGGGCATTGTAGATGAAAACCTAATGTGGACACGGCACATACTGTGATGTCATACGAGTGGCGCACAGTGTGACGTGAAGCGGTCCGTTTTTTTTCTTGTCCAAACCTGAACGCAGAAACGAAGTTGTCAGAAATCGCCACTTTGGCCGGAGTTTTCAAAAACCTCCATTTTCACTGACCCGAAACGCCTTTTACGCGTGGACGAAAGGCCAAAACGCATAGAAAAACCTCTGCTTTCAGAAATACCCGTGTACGTGTGGACATGGCCTGTGAATCATTGACAGGCATGATGGCCAATCAGAAGCGGCTTCTGCCAATTTACCACCAATCACAAACATCCAACTTTGTCAAGAGAGAAAAAAAGTTGAATTTTGCTGAACATCAGTATTTGTATTTTTAAACAGGCACAGATAAAAGTTTATAATTTTACCACATATAAGCTCCTGAGCAAAGTAGTTAAGTTAATCGTGTCAGTCATTTTATTTAGCTCCTCTCCAACACTGAGTAACCACGTGTTTACTCCTTCATCACTCTACCAACACAGCGGAGGAATGCAGTTAATTTTTGTAATATCTCAAGATCGCATGTGATTTCTTTTTGCTTTTTTTCCCCTGAGGCTTGGGGACAAAATATAGTTTGAGGCATTGTTGCAGACCACAATGCGTGTTTAGCCACTGTTCCCACCGACGCGGCCTCGTGATCGAGCTTTTATTCCAGATTTTGGGTCTTTTTAAGGATAAACTCTGAGGTGAAGTCATGCAGTAAGGCCCCTAAGTTCTGCAGAGCTGCTTTCCTTGTGCTTAAAATTTTGCTGTTTCAGCTGCTTTTTGACCACAGCTTCAATACAAAATGAAAATTCTGATTATTTTAGAAATGCTGTTAATAGTTTTCCCTGTTTGTGTATCTTAAATCTTTCATTTTAAAATCACAAAAATATGCACTCTCACGTTAGAAAAAATATCCCAACTGTAATAGTTGAGCGTGCAGTACTAAACAGAAGCATGATATTGTTGATTAATCGTCATGGAGGTGAAATGTTGTGTTAATGGTGATATTGATTTGCGTTGGTGTTGACCAGCCTGCGTAGGTGGAGTTGAAGTGAGGACGCGAGTGAGGCTGGTTGTGTAAAAGCTTACTGTAAATTATAGGCTCGGGGAAGTTTTAAGATGAGAGTCTTGGAAACGCTCCGGCCTGCTGCCATCTGCCAGGAGAGGGGGAGAGATAGAGAGAGGGAATGGGAGAAAGTAAGAGAAGGAGGGAGGCAGAGATGGGGATAGAGAAGGAGAGTGAGAGAGAAAAGGGCAGTGAGTGTGAGAGAAGAGAAAAAGAGGCTTTTATAAGATCTATCACTTCTCAGGATTTACTCCCGTTAATTTCCCGCAGCAGCAGGTCAGGCACTGCGTCACTCCGTCGCCAGCTTCCTGCTCAGACAGGAAGTTGTCACTTGACTAGTTCTGTAGCTGTGATTGTAACAAGCACAGTTTGGAATTCGCTGCATTTTGGGGTTGCAGTGAGACTTTGTTACAATTTGGTAGAGAATATCACCAGTAGGTTATATATATAATTAGTGTTTATGTTCGAGAGTAATTGTGTGTAAGAGTGTGTGCTCATGATTGTGTGTGAGTGTGTTTGTGTGTGTATGTATGGATGTATGAGCACATGCACGCAAGTGTGTGTGTGTGTCTTTGGGAGTTTCTGCATGCAAGCGAGTGTGTTTGCATGTGCCTGTATGGGTCTGTGTGGATGTGCACGAGTGTGTGTATGTGGGTTTGTGTGTGTGGATGTGTGTGATTATGCAAAAGTGTGTATGTGTATGTATGAGTTCGCAAGTGTACATGTTTGTGTGTGGGTGTGTGTGTGAGTGTGTTAATACCTCATGGTCTACTCCCCGCCAGGGTGTCTCCATCAGGACTGGAGTGTGATAATGGTTGTGTTTGCTCTGCTTGTGTGCGTTTTCCACTTGTGTGATCAAGTTTCACTTCACTGCTGCTGTTTACATCACTACTCCCTCAACACACACACACACACACACACACACACAAGGACCCCCCCCAACAACACTCCCTCAACACTGACAACTGCTCTCCCACACACACCTGACCCATCCCACCACCACTCCCTCAACACACACACCACCCACATACACACACCCCCCTGAACCTCCACCACCACTCCCTCAACACACACACACACCCCTGAATGTCCCCCCGACTCCCAACATTGACAACTCCTGTCTGCTCCAGTGTGGTCTTTCTTCCGCACAGTTTTGCTGCAGTATTTAGTTTGCTTTTCCCCACAGCGAGGAGGAGGCGGCCTCACGGCTTCATTACTGTGTGCTTCGTTCTGGCTGCTTGTTAATTTGTGTTGAAAGTAAAGTAATGAGATCTGAGTTGTGTTTGTTGCTCCCATTAGAACTGGGCAGTGTAGTGTGTCCTGTGTCGCTGCAGTAACATCACATTCTCACAGTGCACTGTTATCATGGTAATCAGTGGAGATGCTCACATTCTGCTCAGTAAATCTCTGGAGCAGACATCTCTAACAGTATTCAAAATAACTGAGTTACTAACGCTGTACTATTAGAGCAGTAATGCAGCTGTCTGCAGGCCTCAGCTAGAGGAAGGGTTCAACACGGCACAGCACTGAAGCGGTCCAGTTCAGTCAAATCTTCCCATTTGCTACACACACAAGTCATTTTTACCTGAAAAATAACAAAAACAACCAGCGTTCTGCTCACAGCACAGCCATTTACTTGATATTTTCAGTGATTATTCCGACCCGTCCACCACGTTATTGTGACGCAACTCATGTGGAACGCCATCTTGCACAAAAAAGTAGTTCTCTCCCAGAAATGAGTCAAAAATGAGTTCTAGGCCAAAGTGAGTCCAAATTGGCTAAAAATTGCCAAAACTTTAATATTTCTTCATTTTCAATTAATCAGATTTTTTTTTAAACCCTTTTCTTCTGTTAGAGAGTAAAAAATAAATATAGAATAACACAGTTTGGTATATTAAAAAATGATGGAAATGAAAGTTTTTTTTTTCTTTTTATCCGAAGATTATTCAATTAATTGGAAAAATAATAGGTAGATTAATCGAGTCGCAAAATACTTGTTAGTTGCAACCCTAACTAAAATACAAAAATGTTACCTCTGTGTTTCCTTCACTTATTAAAATCACAACGATGACCCTGCCCTCTGTCATTAGAACAGAGTTAGTTGAGCATATTTACAGTACAAACTGTGTCAGTGTACTATGAGTGCTGAATTAATCGTGACATGTTAAACGTGATGTTGATTTAAGGCCCTAGCGCCTCAACCCTGCCGCATTGTGACCCCTGTCTGAGGGTTTTGCAGTTTGGCCTTTATGATTAGCCTATATTTGAAGTTCTGATCATGTTTGTTACATTTTATTATTGTAATTATTCTCTCCAGGGTGTTTCCTGTACTGTCTACCTGTTTGTATTTCCTTCACTTATATTACAGTGATTATATTTTATTAGAAGAAATCTCCGAGCTTAAATGTTGAGCAGATTTACAGTACAAACCTCGTCTGTGTACTAACAAAACAAAAATAAAATAATTGGTCATTAATCATAATCAGTACACAACGCTCAATTAATTCTGATCTTGATTTGAGGTCACCTCGCCTAGCCATAATTACGTGTGTGTGTGTATGTTGTGGCGGCATGACGACGAGGAGCAGCAGGGTTCCGTGGTGTGTGTATTTGATGTGGTATTGGTACGCTCGTTCGTTTAAAGGTCACATCCCATCTCCCTCTGTTCTTCTGCGCTTTGTTCATTATCCAGCCTCGTTCTGCACTTATTATTTTTACCTCCGCCCATAATCCTTAATTACAGCAGCCCCGTTTGGAGATGCTCACGTTCTTCTGGTGCACACACATGAAACTCCTTACACAAGTCCCTGCAGAAAGATTGTGTTAGCTAAGGGTGTAAATCTAGTTTTATTTACACCTGATCTGTACCTTTACTGGTTCGGGACTTAAGACAATGGTCCTCCGATCTTTGGGACAACTGCCCAGCCGCTACACTACCAACTGATGATGCAAATCTTAATTTTGCATCCTTGGGGCCAATTTCCCAGTCGAGGGTTAAGCTTAGTCCTAGACTAGTATTGAGTTTTAATGGTAAATCTCCATTGAGACTACAATTTAGTCCAGGACTAGGCTTAATCCGTCTTGGACTAAGTTGCAATATCAGTGGAGATTTGTCACTGAGTGCCAGTTTCGCAGAAAAGGATTAAGCCTAGTATTACTCAAATTCAGTCCAAGACTAGGCTTAATCAATGTTCAAGAAATCAGACGTTTCAAGTTAGTCTAGGACTAGTCATAATCTTAGACTGGGAAACTGGCCATTAGGGCTGATTTCTTGCACATGGATTAAGCCTAGTCTTACACTAAGTTGCAATACTAATGAAGATGTACCACTGATAGTCAAAGTTAGTCTAGGGCTGGTCTTAATCTTAGACTGGGGAAAATGTCCGTTAGAGTATAAACTTCTAGAACTAGTTTTTAAGCTTGAGAACCTAATCTGGGAACCTTACATTCTTAACTAGCGACTTTAACTTGCAAAACAGAGCTGCTGTACTTTATGTAGTGACGTTACCGTGTCTATAATGTCTGCTCGATGTTTTATCTTGGATCGATGTTCTGAGTTCGATGTATTGATGTATCATCACACCCCTACATGCTCCTCCAGCGCACCACCCCGATCTGTAACCTGTTCGTTTTACGTGCGTGAGGATAATCTTACGTTTTATTTTTGCTGTGCTTTGTAGTTACGTCTGGAATATCCAATTTTAGCTGGTTCTCACGCTCTTCAGCACAACGCCAAGTCCTGCTCGTGTTTCACCGCTCCTTTTTCGTCCCCCTCGCTGCCATAAACAATGAGAGTCTGATGTTGGCTAACTTCATACCCCGGCGGTTTGCAGGGTTTTTTGGAATTTAGTTTCGGCAGGCTTAAGAGCACCGTGCTTGTGCTTGTTTGTTTACCGCGCGGATCTTGTTTCGTTGCCTTGCTTTGTGCCAGCTGAATTTTCTCTGTGCACACTTGGCATCTCCTGCGTTGTGAAAGGAAGGAAAAATGCTGCGAGCTGTAAACCCTGAACAGAAACCCTGAATGGTTCTGATAATTGGAACGGTGTGTTTAGTTTGTTCTCGAAGAAAAGTACGGAACGCTCTGGAAATGTTGCAGGGCTGGTTTGAGGTTTTGTAATATTGAGGATTTGTACAGTTTAATTTTTGTTATGATGATGCACATTTAAAATGGGTGTGGGTGACTAAGGGCCTGATTACATGTATCCGTATATTTCTATAAACGCATATTTTTTTATACGTTTAGTTTTTGAATTGCGTTTACACCACATTCGGTTTAAAAAAAAATCTCTTTACACACTAGAGCGCGAAATCATTCCAAACTCGAATGTTTACCACTCGTCTGTCATGTTTTTCCTCCATCAGTGAATAGCAGGTGACATGCCTAGCGTGAATCATGATACAGCAGCCTACTGGTTACCGTAGTCCCTTGTGGTGTATAAGGGATTTTTTCCACTGGCAGCGCCTAATTTTTAATACAAATCCAATGAGCTTCAGCGTAAAAAAGACATTGGTGGAGACGGTTTGTTACTTCAGTGCTCAGATCACTTCAAGTTGAAATCCGTTCAACTGTTAGAACAGCGCTGCGCTCGTCAATGTCACTTACCTTTTGCTCTCAGCGCAAAAAATGTGTTTGGTGGAAACAGGCTCTTAAAGGCAGGCGCACAAGAGAACTAAACACGTCATTGTTTTAAGAAAACTGCGTTTTACTCGTTTGCACGTATCCACGGAATCCAACGTCCTGAAAAATGTTCATGGGTGTTTTAAAAGATATGCGTTTGAGATGGCTAAAAATCTGTTCACGTGTAAACAAAAGGCCCTGTTTTTTTGATTATTAAAAAAAATATATGTTAATGCACATTTTTCTTCCCAAGTTCTGTTAATAATTTCCTCAGTGCGTGTGTGTAGTCACATGACTTTGCCTTATCCAGTCTGCTGTGAGTGTTTGTATCAGTTATTTTAAAATCACAACGATGTGCACTCTTTCATTAGTAAACATTTCCCAGCTTTAATATTTCATTCATCAAAATCCAGATAAAATGTAATTAATCGTGATACTGATTTAAGGTCATATCGCCCAGCCCTAAGATACACCCTCTTTTATTACGTATTTATAGTGGTAAGGTAAAGCAGTCAATTCATCGTGATTTTGAATTGAGGTCGTATCGCCCAGCGCTAGCGCCTCGGCTCCACCGCGTTGTGACCCCCTTGTCTTCCCAAAGAAGGGTTTTGACGTGATTGGGTTTGGCAGGACGTGTTGGGCGGCAGCTGAAGGCACGCTCCGACTCGGGTTCGTGTCCTTCCCGCCTATGCTGAGGGGCCTCAAGGGGTCTCGACGGTTTCCCAGGCAAACTCTCGAGGGGTCGTGCAAGGGGCTGGCTTTGCGTGCGAAGGTCACGTGAGACCAGAGCGACGAGCGCCGCTGGGTTTCGGGGAGGGGAGGAGTTGGGACAGCTAAGAAAGGCCAGTTTGGGTTCCAGTAGGACTGGGCAGTTCATGGAAAATTCATCAAAACCCGACATTCAGTACCTCTGGTAGTGTAGCAGTTAGAGAGGTGGCCCCGTGATCGGAAGGTCGCCGGTTGAAGTCCCAAACCGATAAAGGTACCACTGAGGTACTCAAGAGCAAGGTACCGTCCCCAAGCGCTGCGCCTTCACGTGTGGGTCAAGTGGAGAGATCACATTCAGTTGTTGTGCACTTTTTGTAGGCACTGTTTCAAGAATGCTGGACACTCAGTTCAGTGGTTAGTACTGAACGCTGAGCATCTGAGTATCCAGTTCAGTACTCGGCAGGTGTCTAGCATTCTTGTAGGAGCTGGACAGAGTAGAGTGTCCAGTATCTTTATAGGCACCACTTCAAGAATGCTGGACACTCAGTACCCAGTTCAGCGCTTAGTATTGAATACTGAGTATCCAGTTCAGTTACAAGTTACGAGAACCTTCAATCATCATGTTGTTAGTATTAAGGAGCAGGGTATGACACCAAAACGACACAAAAATGTTAGAATGCCAAACTTTCCGTGCTGATAGGCTGAAGTCATGACGTCAAACAAATCAGATTTGGGCTAGACTACAGAGTGGTGACGTCAAACAGATAGAGACGGCTGCGTAAAAGTTTTTATTCATTTACTTTTATCACCGTATCGACCAGACATTTAAATAGTAAAACAACCTTCTCTTTCTCCTGTTCAATGTAAAGGGACATTACAATATGTATGATGTTATTTTGGGTCGATGGCGTCAACTTGATCATTGATGTATCGTTGCACCTCTACAGGTCTCCTCCATAACCATAAAACTGCTCAATAATCGGTCGACCCCTAGTGCCAAGTTCATGCCCTGTACCTGCTCATTGGCCCTTTTTAGTAAGAAATGGAGTAACTCGTGACAGCCACTTATCCCACAAAACATCTATCAGCCTCCACTTTATTTATCACAAACTCCTCACATTCCTGCACGATAGGGGCGGACGTCAGACTCAGCAGGTGTAACAGTACATCGCTGCTGGAGCACTTGGTATCGTATCGGTTAGGGAGTTTGGCCCCATGATCGGAAGGTCGCTGGTTTCACTGAGGTACTCAGGAGCAAAGTACCGTCCCCAAGCACTGCTCCCCGGGCAAATAATCAGTCATACAAATGTCATAACATAATTAAACTTGTAATTTACGCGTTAGAGACGTGTGAACTGAGGCACACGCTCGTCCCCAAAAAGCAGCTCTGGTGGACGTGTAGGGGAGCCCGATTTTCCACAACACCTGTATTTTATGGAGGAGAATGGCTGGCTCTGGCTCTCCAGCTGCTCGTGTTGCTGTAATGAGAGGGTGGCAGAGACACGGACGCGCTTCCTGTCTTTTATTATCCTTGTCGTGATTATTTTTAATAGCGCCGGCCGGTGCTCGGGCCCCTTTGGGCATGCTTCAGCTAGATTTGATAACAGATACAGAGAGGACTACAAGAGGGATAAACCCAGCTGAGTTCTAAAAGGACAGGATGGCAAGACCCAGCGCGTACTAAAGACCCAGAAGGAGATCAAAAGTCTGTTGCTAATGAAAGTGAGCGATTATTTGTTATTGTGAACACAGCACACAGTGCACCACAACAAGATGTGACCTCAGTTAGCAAGGGGAGCTCCCGGGGAGCGGTGCTTGGGGACGGCACCTTGCTCATGAGTACCTCAGTGGCAATTTAAACGGTCTGGGATTCAAACCGGCGACCTTCTGATCACGGGACGAACGCCCTACTGTTACGCTATCGACTGCCCCTGCATTTGTGTTGTTAAGAAAAGCCTGCCAGATTAAATAACTTTCATCATGACGTGATATATTGATTCAGTGCTGATAAGTCTGCTACGATGTGGTTTTGAGTTGATGTATCACATGCTTATTTAACACTTCCATTCATATCAAGTCATAAAAAGCAACTAAAATATCATTAGATGTTTTTATTATTATCCTTTTTATTCATATAAAGTGATGTCACAATTAGGGGTGCAACGATTATTCGACATTGTCGACAAAAGTCGACAATAAAAAAAGTCGCCAACGAATTTGATTGTCGATAATTGTCGCCAGACGTATTTTTAAACGGAGTGAAACGTTTTCCTTCCTTTCTACCTGTGCAATACTACCGCTTTCCAATAGAGTGCACCAATACACCACACTCTGGTGAGATTCGCTCTTGCGCAACAGCATTCAGTGACAGCTAGAAGAATGGCCCTATGGCGTCACATCAACGCCAAAACTAGAGCGCGCAAAATGGCTTGCCGCAAAAATTTTGCGGGTGTAAATTTCAAAGTTGCGAGCGCAAATATGAAACTCGAGAGCACAAAATTAAGAATCGAGTGTGCGTTTGTGATATTGCGCGCAAACTGTATTTTTCCTCTCTCGAATGTCTTTTTCCTCTTGATGAGTTAAATGTCCTCGCGCACAAAGTAGATTACCGACGAGCGGCTTTTTTGCTCGAGTGAGATTTCTACGCGCGTGGTTTGAAAGGGCGGGTTTGGCAGTTTGGGGGCAGGGTATTGGCAGTTTCTGCCTGCGAATCCTATTGGCCGATGGCTCCTGGTTTTGTGATTGGCTTAAGAAAGTTTCTACGGAAAAACCGAAGATGTTGGAGGAAGAGGAATGGCGACGGGTCGGTTAAACGCAAGTTATAGTTTATCGACCGTATAATTAGAATTTAATAGTTAGGTCTTATATGTTTAATAAGCAGCAAAACGGTAAAGTAACCAACGCCTTTGTCACTCGCTCATAAATGTTATAATGGTATGTTACCGTTTTCTCAGCACCATCACAAAACCAGGAGCCATCGTAAGGCTAGATAAGGCAAAGAAGAAACTTATTTATTAAAATATGCTTTTGAGTGAACTATCTTTCTTGTCTGTATTATTTACCACAAAATTTAAATAACCTCATACTAAATGTAAAAGCTGGTAGCTAAATCGGAGCCGTTTTATAATTATGCAATTTATAATCCGATTAGTCGACTAATCATTTTAATAGTCGATGACTAGTCGACTATCAAAATAGTCGTTAGTTGCAGCCCTAGTCACAATATGTATGACGTCTGATCGGTGTTTTCATTTCATATCGGTACGATGGGTTGATTGATTATTATATCAGTGTATTAATATTGATCAGTGTGTCTTTACATCCTCATTAGATAGACGTTGAGTGTCGTGTGCATTCACTGTCACAGATTTTTTGTGATGGATATCTGTCTTATGTAAAAAATAAAAATATAATTTCAGATCAGGTCAGAGGGGTCTATTTGTTGTGTTGGATTTATGACACTGACTTTTGACAACTTAGAAAATAGTCTAAGTGAAGTGAGCATTGTTATGGGTGTATCTGCATTAATATAGCTGCTTAACACATGAATCATTTTTTCTGCATCAAGCCATGTAAAAACTGAGTGTTGAGAGCATTCGGCTTTAGTGAACTTTAAATGGAAATTATGTCTAGCTTACATAAGCCGCGTCTCGCTCATTTGCATTGGAAACGAGCGGCGGTGGCGAGTGTGTTATCTGTGGAGCATCGCAGTCCCTCCGACACACACTCGGACCTCTGTTTACAAATACAGCAAAATGGAACGCTGTGGCAATCTTTTTCCAGCTCGTGAGAATGTTGTGCAGCGATGAGCTGAGGTGTGTGTGTGTGTGTGTGTGTGTTTACGTAAAGGAATGTCTCCTTTAACATTTTGGAACTGGGATCTGATATTAATCTAAATCTTTACCAGCTGTTTTACTGATGCACTTTACTCTCGAGGGCTAACAGTATGTCCTGTTGTAGAGAAATGGTCATTATGTTGTGTGTGGATAAAAGCATTTTCCCAGTTTTTCATTAATTATTCAATAACGCACCTTATCTGTCTGTCACTTAGGGCTGTACGATATTAGCAGAATCTCATATCATGATAACGATGCGTATCACAATACGGCACATTTTCTGTAGCTTACACTGTAGTGACTACATTTTTAGTTTTTCAATCATAGATTGATTACGAGCACAACATAAATTGTATTGATAAATAAAATGTCAAACTTTTAGCAGTAATATTTGCAAATTAAATACATAAAATATAAGAAATAAAAGACATATTTCATTTTGAATTATAAGAATATTTTACATACAGGCATTAAATGCAGCACAGCAGGAAAAATTATGCCTGCGTCTGTTGGTGCTGATGTTGCAAAGTCTCATCCAAATGGTGACAAAATAGTTCCGTAAACTTCCATGTTAAACTTGCAGCACCACACAGTAAAACAATAGAGCTTCATATGATATTCTTCTGCAAATAAATATCATGTAGCGCAACCCTGGCGTCAGCATTAACACAAATGAGATTCATGCGTTCTAAAACCACCTGTAAAGTTTAGGAACAAGGCACAATGTTTTACTCAGAAGCTCAGTTTCCGTGGTGATGATGCTAGGTGCATTGCCGTGAAGGTACCACTGAGGTACTGCTGAGCAAGGTACCGTTCCCAAGCACTGCTCCCTTGCCCATGCTCCTTCACAGATGGGTCAAATGCAGAGCTTACGTTTTTTTGTGGTGCGCTGTGTGGTTAAAAACATACCATGCTGCGCCATGTGTGTTGTCAGATGACTGCTCCCCATCCGGTCTGCTGTCCGCGTGATGTTTTAAACTCACAAAGATATGCAGTCTTTCATTAGAGAAAATATCAAGTACAAACCTCACTAGTGAGCTATTATTCCAAAAAAAACACAAAAATCCACCAAAACAAAATAATTGTCAATTATTCATAATCAAGGTAAAATTACCAATTAATCGTGATATTGATTTAATGTCTTATTGCCCAGCCCTACATAAAGGGAGTCTCTCCCGGCTCGTCTCTCTCTCGCTCTCTCTCTCTCTCTCTCCACGGCTGGGGAACTGGAGCACAAAAATTGGGCCGTGAGCCTGCCGCTCCCTCCGCTGCCGGTCCTATCGTTTAATCTGGAATCTCCCTCTTTCTGGGGCTGGACAATTATATACAAAAATATATTGGATCTGACATTCAGTGCCTCTAATCAATGTAATCAATACAAACCTATTAGGGCAAAAACAAGGCATTTTTTTTCCCCTGTGAATTTTAATCAAGGTAAAACATTCAGTTAATCGTGATATCGATTCGAGATAGTATCGCCCAGCCTTGCCTCCATCACGCCAAGACAGGAGATGCTGGATGCAGGAAAAAGGGGCAAAAATGAGTACGGTGCAGACGAGAGGTGAAGGGAACGGCATGAATGAGCTTTCTTAGTGAACGCGATCACACACACCTACTTGGACACACACGTTTTCATTAGCACCCCAGTCCAGACCTGTTCTCTGTATCCTTGAATCTCTCCCTCTCTCTCTTCCTCGCTTCCTGTTTTTCTCTCACACTCTCTCACTTTATCAGCTCCTCTGAAACACGTGCCTGTCCCCGCGTTGCCAGGCAACAGGCTGTGTGTGTGTGTGTGTGTGTGTGTGTTATGATCTTTATTTCTCTTTTCATCTGTAATATGTTAGGGTATACACTGTAAATCACAAGTTCCGTCACGATACAACATTGTAATGATTCCGATATAACGATATGCCGATATCACAAAGTGCCCGGCTGACTTAGTGGGTAGAGCGTGTGCCTCAGCATCATGGGTTCAGGCCCCATTTTGGGCGATGTGTTTTAGGGCAGTTAGTAAGGAGTAGGCTCCGTGGTCAGAGAGTCACCGGTTTGAGTCCCGGACAGGTTAAGGTACCACTGAGGTACTCATGAGCAAGGTACTGTTCTCAAGCACTGCTCCACGGGCACTGCCCATGTCGGCTGCCCACTGCTCCTTCATGGATGGGTCAAATACAGAGGTCACATTTGGTTGTGGTGCACTGTGTGCTGTGCTGTGGTGTAGGTTGCTACAGGTAGGCTGTCTCTGAAATTAGGAAAATGGAAGTCGCTCTGGATAAAAGGGTCTGCTGAATGTCGTCGATGTTGATGTCATGGTTGGAAAGCAAGAGAGATTGAAGTGTGTGATGGTTCTACTGAAATGAGGAAGACTAGAAGTTTTCACAAACTGTAAGTGTCCTCACAAACCAGAAAAAGAGGAGAAATCTCAGTATTTCCCATCTTCTGGGGGTCAGACGGGTCCTCACAAATCCCTAAATACACACACACTCTCTCTCGCACAACACAACTTGCAGCCACGTCTACCGCTCGGTCGCTCATCAGCTGCTTAGTCAGTCCTGACCCTCGGTTGCCTAGAAACCAGAGTGTCCCCGCATCAGCGTATTTGCACACCAAACAGACCGGGTGGGCTCTCACACACCGCTCTTATAGCTAATGCAAATAGCCTGTTACAACACACATATACACACACACTCGGATAGACGGAGAGAACGAGGGAGAGCGAGGGGACGTCTGTAAACGCTGTCACATGGAGCAGGGGTGGGCAAATGAATCAAAACCAACTTTCAGATCCTCATTCATATCAAGCTAAATATGATCTGTTTTCACACGACAGTCTTATGACCACATCAGACCACCTCACTGAACACACATCTCAATCTGTTTCCTCCTGCACTCGTCTTTTTCTAGCTGTTATCGTCCTTCGTTCTTTCCCCTTTCACTTTAATGCATTTTAGTCAAAGTTTTTCTACTCGGTCAGCTTTCACGTCGCAGCTACAAAACTGGAGCATCACATTGACGTTTTCTTGTGGAATTGCAGCTCTAGTTTATTACAGACATTTCAGTGAATTTTTTACTTAAGAAACTTAGGACATTTAAATAGTATATAAGGCAGGTGAAGTACTGAAGAAAACCTAATAAACTAATGCTTTGCGCAGACATGCATGCAGTCATTTTGGATCAGCGCTGTGGGCTTGATTTAATCGATTCATCAATGTGTCAGTGTAGATCGATGTATCGTTACAACCCTAGTGTTAGAGCGAAAGAGAGCGAGAACCAGATACACATAAGCATCTCATTCACATTATTCCAAAGGGAGTTTGGGGGCCCAGCGAGGGCGGATCGGTGCCATTGTTCCCTGTTTGACTCCAAGTCCGTGTGGAATGCCCTCGTGTCGGGGGTCGGGGGGCTCGAGCGGGGCTGCTGGAAGCGGGAGATTAGACAGGGCTTTGTGCTTTTGGTTGTCCTGCGCAGTCAGCATGCAGACGGAAGCCAGATAAAGCACCAGCCTCGCTCACCCTTCTGCAAACAGCCACATATTCGAAAAATCCCAATTTCATCCCCCACCTCATCGTTCGCAGTCTCACAGCACAGCGGACAGCGTCCGGATTATCGGAGGTTCTCGCTAGTAGCGCTGGAACGTGACTCGCGTGGCCTGGACGTTATATCACACAAGTATACGCACCGCTGTGAAAACGTGAACATGCTCCGTTCTTCCGGATAAAAGTCAAAACAGAGCCTCAAGCATTCGGGAGTGGGTTCAAATCCTAGACCTAGAGGTTGTGGGTTCAAATTGGGTCCCTGAACTTAGACCCTTAACCTTTAGTTGCTCCATCGAGACTGTCCCTGAAATTAGGGAAGGGTAGTTGCACTGGATACGAGCGTCCACCACATGCATATAGCAGACGGCCAATCAGCCGGTCACTGGATCCAGTCCCGGACAGGTAAAGGAACCATCTAAAAGAGCTGCCAAAGAGCTGCCCACTGCTCCTTTACAGATGGGTCAGTTGCAGAGCCCGTGTGTTTGTGGTGCACTGTGTTCTGTGCTGTGTTCTCAGTGGCAAATTGTTGGAGTAGTGGACATCTCTTTGTTAGTGTTTGGAGACGTACATTAGTGGTACCTTTACCGGTGACCTTCTGATCATGGGGCCTAACTCCCTAACCATTACACTTCCAACTACACATATTCAGCTGTGTTCACAATTAAACGTTAAAATGGGTAACGGTCAGGGAGTTTGCTTCGTGATCAGAGGGTCGCTGCTTCAAGTCCCGCTGGTAACGGTACCACTGAGGTACCCCTGAGCCAGGTACCGACCCCAAGCACTGCTTCATGTCAGCTGCCCACTGCTTCTACACGGATGGGTCAAACACTGTGTGCTGTGCTCACAGTCACAATCACTTGATTTAAATTCTAAGAAATGCTAGACCTAGAACTGCGTTTTTAGTACGCTAGTATGCGATTTGGGACATGACCCTCTTCACTCTGTCAGATGTGTGTGCGTTAGGCCGTGGTTAGACCCGTAGTACGACTCAGTGCAGAAAGTAGGTCTTGTGTAAGTATAGAAATGACTGCAGGCAGAAACCACACTGTCGGGAGGCTTGCGAACACACACACACACACATATTCAGAAGTGCATGCATGTGGGTGTGTGCTGCTGGCAGATGCTCTGCAGTGTCTGATTGTTGGAGGAAATGAGGAGTGGATGTAAGTGTGTTTCCTCCCGAGTTGCTGCTGCTGCTGCTGTTGTTCATGTGTGTTCCTCTTCCTGCCGTGAAAACACACACACACACACACACACTCTTCCCAAATCCCCTATAGAAGCAGCTTCTCACAGAAACCATAAAATGGGAGGAAAAAAGGGGCGGAGGGAGGAATTTAAAGAAATAATCTCTAATAACACCATAACGTCATCCCTCTTTCCCGCCGCCACCGTCGTCTACACCACACACACACCAGCCCCTTCTGCTGCTCGTGAGGAATGGAAAAATTAATTACATACACACACACTTTCAGACCGGTCTTATTTTAGGACGAGTGAAATCCTGGTATGGAATGTTTACATTTGTGAATCCTGCCTACTGGCTAAGAACAATCGCAAGGTTCGTCACGTGCGAAATTTTTGCGATGCTTGACGTCTGCTGATATCACGGAGTCTATCACTATGATAATAGTATTATAACTAGGGGCGCACGATATGGGAATTATTGACCGTTGCCGATATCCACCGTTTTTCATGCTTGTATCTGATAAATGAGGAAGGCAGAGTTGAGCTCAGAATTTTGGCACAAAAATAATGCTGACATTTCTAACAGTCAAAGTCAAGCAAGCGTGAAAGCAGAGTGGAGCGAGGACAGGGCATTTCCAACGTAGTGCACAACATTTTAAGAAAAAGTAGCTTCCCTCCCTACATGGTTTTCCGAGTCAAACAGGGCGCTTGTGACACTCCATGTGCACTACCTAGTGCATAGAGAGCCGTTAAGCTACAACCCCGGCTATTTCCTGAGATGCATGCTACCACATAGAAAAGTATGATAAGAGCGACCTACTTACCGTACTATTAAGTGCAGTGGTGCGCGGCTCGGGACACAGCCCATGTGTGAGCTCACATTCACTAAGTGAGACAAACACACAATTTATTCCTTTATTCTTTATCTGAACCGCTTAACCCCAGCTGGGGTCATGGGGGACCGGAGCCTGTCCCAGGAACTTACGGGTGCAAGGCGGGTACCAACCTTGGGCAGGCACCAACACACCACAGGGCACACACACTCACGCAATCACACTCACGCAATCACACACACATTCACACCTTCGGGGTCAGTTTAGAGTCACCAGTTAACCTATAGTGCATGCTTTTGGATTGTGGAAGGAAACCGGATCACCCGGAGCAAACTCCACACAGAGAGGCCCGGACCTGTTCGAACCCAGGACCTTCTCGCTGTGAGGCGGCAGCCCTAACCACTGTGCTACCGTGCTGCCCACACGCAGTTTAGTTAGTTTACATTTTTTCGATATACAATATCATCGCACATCCCTAAGAATATCGTGCAACGGTAGAATGTTCGCCGTTCATAGATTCTAAGAATTCAAGACAGTATACAGGGGCATAACAGTATGCATGATGTCTGATAAATGTTTTCATGTTAGGTATCGCTGAATTTACGTGTAACTGCAGATTGATGTATCGTTACACCCCTTAGTAACCACTCTGCTTTTGGCATTTAGCGGGATGTGCAATGTTGGGCGCTGCTTGTTGTCCATCTTAAAATAGGCCCAAGTGGGGAGTGTATTGTTCTAGAACATGTGTCGACCTACTTTGAGATGCGTGTGTGTGTGTGTTACAGAAGGTTTGTTTATCTCTGATGGTGTCTGACCTTTCGGCCACTTTGAGATGTTGTGCCGGTGTAGGAGACGGCTCACGTTCCATATGCCAGGAAAAGAGAAGAGCAGGATTTCTGTGTGTGTGTGTGTGTGTGTGTATAAATAGCTGCCTTTGAATCGGAGAGCTGCAGAGGGAGGGCTGTGGCGCCAGGGTAGAGCTAAGTGCCAGCGTTCCTGGGGAGGGAGGGAGGGAGGGTATGAGGGAGGAAAGCGAGGTTTGGTCTTCAGTGCAGCACACTCGGGAGGAATTGCAGAACGGGGGAGTGAATTATTACAGAACTCTGCTCGGATGATTTATTCATGTTCCCGTGCAGTGCGAGCACCTCCACCTTTAGCCGAAAAGACAGCAGGCCTCACCGCTCAAGCTGAAGAAGAAGCTCGACTGAAAGACGTGAGAGTGGCGAGGGGTCGGACGATTATCAGACTCACCAATATTTTCGATATGCTGATCAATTTGATTAATGTTGACGATGGATGAAGTAGTTTCCCACACGCTGGTTTTTGTATCTTGATGCACAAAAGTCTAAAGCAAATACATTGGTACAAATTTACCTAAATTTCTGTTATTGTTCTAATTTTTCTTGTACACATAAATACATATAGTATAAATTTATGTATATATTTAGATTTAGATTTAACTTTTCTCTTTTTTAAAGAGTTAATCTAATTGTTATATTCAGAGGGAGATTTCACCTCGTCGTAGTTGTATAATTATGTACTAACTAATGTTGAACAGTATCATCTCACACACATTGCCTATTAATAAATTGTCTAATTGAAATTTGACAGTCTGTTTCACAAAAACGACCCAACACAAATGCAGACTGACCCCTCTGGCGGATCTGGAATGTCTTAAACACACTTCTCATACTTTGCAAACTAGGGATTGAGCCCATTATCGTCGTTCCCAGTCGTTGGTGCTGATATTCAGCTCTTTTATGCTATTTTTCAAACTGATATGCAGAATAAACGAATGTTAACATGTGCTACTTGAGTTCTGCTGCAGTCGCTTCTCTACGTGTGAAGTTACCAGTCTGTGGTCCAGAGGAAAGCCCCATCCACCACACTCTCTGATTGGTCAGACGTCGTTGAGTTTAGCTTATCAACGCTGTAGCCTGAAGGCTTTTTGAAACAAGCTGAGGGCATGATGAAAAGGCATTTAAATGACATCTTTTGTTGCAGTACTTTTTATTCTACTTAAGTTTTCTTTTGTACATATAAATATTGATTATCAGTTTCCTTGATCAGTAATAATCAGTATCGTTTTTGCCTATGGAAAAACATATCAGTCGAACCTTTATCTAAATCTCTCTTTGTTACACCACATTTTGATACCAGTTATCATCTTTACAGCAGTTATAGTTGAAAATACAGTAATAATCAATATCAGCACTGAAAATACCATATCGGCCGACCTCTAATCTAAACCTGAGGGTCTACTTTTTTAAATTTAAAACCAATTTTTAATTTTTACAGCATCAATATCAGCTCAAAATATCAGTCTCTTTAGTAATTAATCATTATCAGTCTTGAAAATATATCGTTTGACCCCTAATTTTGGGTTTATCTTCCATGAACAAGAATTTTAAAATATATATGAGAACAAATGATCGTTTAAAGGAATTTTCCACCCAAAAACGCTAATATGGCAGACGGTGAGCGAGAGTTAATGGGGTGAGTAGCACAGCTGGTGCTGGCAGATTTCTCCCTTTTTCCCTTTTTTTGTCCACCAGCATGCTAACGGCAGATCGCAGCGTATTATTTGTTGCAGAGCAGATGTATGAGGATGTAAATATCAGTGGAGAATGGCACTCAATGTTGTAAAATGTACAAGATGAAGCCAGAGTTTGGCAGAAATTGTGTTGATTTTTCAAGACTGTGGCTTTAACGCTTTAAACATTTTATAGCTTCGGCTTGAATTAATTTGGATAAAATAACAGCAGGAAGTTGTTTAAACTGAGACGGCTTTAGAGTTTGGTTTTTGTCCACACAAAAGTGAAAGTGAGTAATTATTTGTAATTGTGAACACAGCACAAAAATGTGACCTCTGCATTTAACCCATCCGTGAAGGAGCAGTGGGCAGCTAACAAGCCCCCGGGGAGCAGTGCTTGGGGACGGTACCTTGCTCATGAGTACATCAGTGCTAACTTTACCCGCTCTGGATTTGAACCTGCGACCTTCTGATCACGGGGCGAACACCCTACCGTTACGCCACCAACTGCCCCTGAAAGTGGTTAAGGTCAGGAGGAGTTTAGTTCGTTACTGTTAACCTACACGGTGAGCTTTAGCTTTAGTTTAGGCTAACACACATTTCCCAGCTGCATGCCTCTGTGGAACGCGGGAACATTTGCAGGGTTCCTGGAAAAGCATGCACAGCATCGCCGTCTAGCAAACTTTTCAGTCGGTCGTCGATCGGTACGATGATGTGCACCTAAACTGATCGGAATTCAACCGGCCTCCCAGAACTAATTGTCACCAAGTACCGAAGTCCCACTGTACTCAACTCTCTCTCTCTCTCTCTTTCTTATTGCTGGCAGACGGTCGACGACGACGCGATGGAGGCGTGAATGTGGTTTGGCGTGGCAATTGCTGAACGATGCCCAAGGGTGGGGGTTCTAAAACCCCCCAGCTGGAAGACTTCCCACTCGGCACCGACATGGTGGAAAAGCAGGGTGGGAAGAAGGTGAGCCAACTCCGTCTTCATCTAAACACACACAAACGCACTCTTGTACAACTCTCTTTGTGGGGACATTCCATAGACC
>JAVGVS010000620.1:87500-181117 GCA_032718565.1 Distichodus sexfasciatus | reverse complement strand
GCGCTTTTCTTTCCAGTGAAGGCCGCTCTAAATGCTGTGAAAGCAAAGCAGGAAGGGAGCTCAATCGTAGCAGGAAAAGGAAAAACAACGAATGGCACTGTTTTGGGGGGTTTTTAACGTTAGGGGCCAGAAAGTGTGTTTGCGTGTATGTGTTTGTGAAGGTGGATCTATGAAAATGTGTGTAAGGAACTACCTGTGTCATGGTGTAGGGCACTTCCTGAGGAAGGTATTCCAGAAGTTTCTCTCGGACGGCGTTTTTGCAGACGTCTTCGGGGCTCTGGTCTGTCAGAACGGCACTGTGGTACTGCCACGGGCTCGGCTTCGCTTCCACCATCAGGTACCTCTGCCAAAACCAAGCCTTTATTATTAGCGGTGTAAAGGTTCCCCAAAAGTCACTGTTTGGGACACTGTTGGTGAGCTACAGCTCTGCACTAACCTATACACTGTACGTGTGTAAAGACAAGAGGTTTTGCTCACCGAAGTTCACAATTTGGCAAGGGCGCGTCAAATAGGGCGCGTGTGACACTCCATGTGCACTACCTCGTGCACAGAGAGCCGTTAAGCTACAACCCGGCTATTTCCTAAGACGCATACTACCGCGTAGAAAAGTATGATAAGAGCGCCTTACCTACCATACTATTAAGTGCTGCAGTACACGGCTCGGGACACGGCTCACGTGCGAGCTCACTTTCACCAAGTGAGACAAACGCGCAATTAACTTCAAGCACGAGTACAGGCAGAGTTGAGTGCGAAAAGACAAGAGATTTTGTTTGCGAACGTTCCACTGCGTGCACAAAGTAACGGCAAACATCTCAAGACAGCAAGCGCAGGCCGTATAAAACCCCACCGTTGACTTTGGACATGCCTGGCACAAGCGCCACCAAGCGTCATGAAATATCGGCTGGAAATATCGGGCAAATATAAGCATCGGACCGATGCTGATGACTTAAAAAAAAAAAAAACGCTTTCTACCTTCAGCGTCTCTACGTCCTCTCCGTCCGTGGCGCACATCATGAAGACGTCTTTAAAGTGGGGCCAGCCTTTCCGCTCCCTCAGGGCCCTCAGCTGCTCCCTGCTCAGGTTTTTCGGGGCCCCAGCGTCTAGCTGAGCCTCGGTTTGTGTGTCCTCTTCAGGTGTCCGGGGGTCCTGCTCTGGCCTCTGCCGCTCCTCCTCTTTCTGGAGATGCCTCACCGCGCCACGTATCCTCAGCCTCTGTCCGTTCACGATGCCCTCGGTCAGCTCGGCCGTGATGTCCAGCAGCGTGGTCTTGTTCTTCAGGAGGTCCACCTGAGTCGTGTGTAGGAAACAAGAGAGGCCGCGCTTAAGTGTATTTTTGCACAACTTCAATATAGCCGCAAGCATCAATGAGTGGGGTCCAAGCAAAAGTTGCAAAACGCAACACAAACGCAGCTGATGCAGTAAGCGTCGAAGAAAGGAGTCAGTGAATCAGAAGTCAAAATCAGGCATAGTCCAGTAAGCAGCACAGCATCCCTACTTATTGACCAAGTTTCAGCTATGCGCGGTTTAGGCCCCATAAATTTATGTCACATTTTTGGCGACCCCTATTGTTCAAATAGCGCCATTGTATAATTAGCGCCCCCATTGTTCAAATAGCGGCATTGTATAATTAGCACCCTCTATTGTTCAAATAGCATCATGGTATCATTAGCGCCCCCATTGTTCAAATAGCGCCATTGTATCATCAGCGCCCCCTATTGTTCAAATAGCGTCACTGTATCATTAGCTCTCCCTATTGTTCAAATAGCGCCATTGTATAATTAGCGCCCCCTATTGTTCAAATAGCATCATGGTATCATTAGCTCTCCCTACTGTTCAAATAGCGTCACTGTATCATTAGTTCTCCCTATTGTTCAAATAGTGCCATTGTATAATTAGCGCCCCCTATTGTTCAAACAGCGTCATGGTATCATTAGCTCTCCCTATTGTTCAAATAGTGCCATTGTATAATTAGCGCCCTCTATTGTTCAAATAGCATCATGGTATCATTAGCTCTCCCTATTGTTCAAATAGCGGCATTGTATAATTAGCGCCCCCTATTGTTCAAACAGCGTCACTGTATCATTAGCGCCCCCTATTGTTCAAATAGCGGCATTGTATATTTCCCTCTTCCATATCTTAGTTTTGATTGTTTACGGTTCTTGAGGTATAGCTATTTGGCATTTATAGCGCCTCCTATTGTTCAACTGACGCCCCTGATGCTAGCTGGGTCAAAGCAGTCCAAAGACACGGCTGTTTAAGCAACATAAGCCACACCCCACTGCAATTAATTCACTAATTTTGGCCGCCTCTTTGTCACGATATCAGGCTAGGTGTGCGGGTTCATTTGACGGCTCTCTTGCCTTAATTAGCTAATTAGCCGAGGAGGAGTTCACAAAAGTTTGTTTTGCACATTATACAAATTAGCTCAAATCTCAAAATGGGAAGTCCATAGTCCCAATTAGAAAGTTGTGCGCCGGAATTTTCACTCTAGGTCACACCGTAATCGCAAAAAAACTGTAAAAATTTGTCTTCACAATATTGCCAATTATCTTATTATGTGATAGTATCAGCAGCACAGCACTGCCTACTATGATAAAGGGATCACTGAGGTAAGCTTGAGCACGTTTGGATGTGTTTTGGAGCGGAAAAGTCAATAATCCAATAAATATTGAATAATTAATCATTTTTGAGATACTACTGTCCAATTTTTTTTTAACCATCATGCCGTGAACATTCACAGCACGATTCAGGTGTGAGAAATGATGTGTTAAGACGACAGCACCGCTGCCACGGCGATCCTCAGGGAAATATGCTGTTTAAAGGCATTTGCTGTGTAAATTTCATTCCAGCAATTAAGCAGCTGTGGTGACAAAGTCTCTCACATCTTTTAGAGACGCCTCCAACTTGGCGCGAGATGCCAGTCAATCGGGAGGTAAATGTCAGATAATACCCAACAGAGTGGTTTGAAAAATAAATGCTTAGATGCTTATCAAAAAGGCAATGCAAGACGACGCAAGATGTGCTGCGACAGTATCACCGAGGGGCGATACTCGTCGATCTCTCATCCAGGTGTCTCGTGAAATAATGTGGCAAAATTCTGAGCGTGTAGCGACTGCACGCACTTAGTTCCACCTTCACGCTCGCTACTACTCATTGCGTTTTTACTGTGCCAAAAAAAACGGCTAATCACAGGCTTAGAGAAAGCTGACTGACTGATTTTGTGTCCAATCAGGTCGCTAATATAGTTCCGGATACTTCATATACCGAGCACACATTTTTCCAAAACGACACCAACATAAACAATAAAAAGATGAGTTGTGGGTTATTTGAGCATTTCGGGTGTCATCGTAAGGGCCCTATGATTTCCCCAATGTGGAAAATTCGGACGGAATCGCGGAAATCAACAAATAAAATGCAACCCGTTGTAAAATGCGGAAAGTCGCATAATTCGCTGATATCGGTGTGTGGGCAAAGCAAAGCAATGGCTTCTAATCAATTTTGGCCGCTGCAGCCCCCTGTACGTGTTACCTGTTGAGGCGGGACTCAACGGTCAGCTATGGCGAAGAGGCTCGCCGAAACACCGAAGTCCTCAAATAAATGACGGAATTCGACTGTTAGTGCTAAGTTTAGAGCAGAACAAAGCCCAAATGATTTTTATGAATCGGGAGAACGACTCTTTTGTAAGTTTTGCCAGCGCACGATAGACTGCACCCGCAAGAACACGTGACGACCACTTACAGTCAAAAACTCACATCAGAAACGTTTCGTTTTGCACGAAAAAATGAATGGTTTTTCTTGTTTACAGGTCAATGTTTTACCAAAGCAGGAAATGTTCTGCTGAACGCCAGCACTTTGTTGAAGTTGAATAACAGTCATTTAACGTGATTTTTTCCCATCCGCTCCATAATTAAGACACTTTTTAGGTGAATAAATATGATTATAACGTAAAACACGGAATTCAGAAGAATACAAATGGAAAAAACGGAATTCAGGAAAAAATAAAACGGAATTTAGGAAAAACGAAAACGGATTTAATAGGGCCCTACATTGTTTCAGCGGGGTATTCTAGTCCGTTTGTATCTGTTAATGCTCCCTAAGTGCTCTAACACGTTTAAATGGACTTAATGTACAATCTGATTATTTCAATGGGTGATTTAAAACTTCAATTTTTTGCAGATGGCTTTTTGTCTTTCAGTCTAATAAAAGAGTCATAGGTTTCATCACTGAAGTTTACTTTAAAATAGCGTTAAAATCTCGTCCCGCTTTCATGAACCCAGTCTCGTGTATCGTCTCATCTTGTGAGCCGAGTGTCTTATCACACCCCTAGCATCGCCTAATAAGATACTGACCAAATGAATACATCGACTTTCATACATTGATTTTTTTCCCCTATTAATACTTTGGTAATGATCTCTTTGCATATAGTTTGATACTGATGGATGATAAAAACATAAGCTGTAGTGAGCATCTTTATACCGTATTTACACCATTAGCCTAACCTAGATGGTCAATATAAACTGCAACAAGAATGTGAAATAGATGCAGAGGTGAAATGTCACTGTGGCGCACTGTTTGCTCTGTGACGGTTTGTTCCCAAACACAAAAGACAAAAAAAAAAATCAATCAATTCTTTTTGTAATTGAGTATTCTGTCGATTTTTACATCGATTAATCAGATAAATTCTTTTTTTAAGAACAGAAAAACGACATTACCTTTGTTTTTAGGCTTATTCTAGCATGTGAGTAGAAGTTAGCTGTACACGCTTTATGTTGTTGAGTTCGGGACGTCCTGCACTACTCAGATTTGTCATAGTTTGATGTGTAAATGTTGACACAGTTATGAAATCGGCACATTTCTGATGAAAACTGACTTGTGCCTGTAGAAATGTTTAGATTTTTTGGCTTTATGTCAAATAAAAGTGCTGAAACTGTAGACATAACGACTAGAAACAGTAAGAACATTGTCTGTTTTATTGTCGAGTTGCAGAGTTTTTACTAAACATTCTATGGCTTAACGTTCTATTGTAGAAACACTTCTTTATCCATTTGGTCTCCATCAGAATATTGAATAAAATTGTTTGATAAATAAATGTCCTATATTTCTTCTTTCCTACTGATTATAAAATAAAATAAAAAATCTGATCAATTGAAAATGAAGAAATGCTGAAGTTTTGGGTCATTTTAAACCAATTTGGTCTATAAAATTAGCTGCTTTTTTCTCAATAAACGGCTGTATTGTGAGTAGAACGCTGGTTGTTGTGGTTATTTATCAGCTAAAATATGCGTTTTGTCTGTAATAAAGGGAACGTTTTGACTGAACCGGAGCGTTTTAGCGAGTAATGGCGCTCACGAGTGTGTTTACATCGCGAAAAATGTCACTTATGTGTTTTTACGCATTTTCTTCTGTTTTTGTGCACGGAATCTCTCACAAATACTCTCACACTCTCACATACAGAGGGATCGGGTCTTATCTTGATCGCAGAACTGAAAACGTTGTGCGTCACTAATAAGCGTCCGTGTGAAACACAAGCGGCGCATGCTCTAGCGAGTGCAATGACTTTGACAAAGCTTCGAATCTAGAAAAATTGCCTCGACCATTTTTTTTAATCGAATTATTCGAGTTACCGGAATAATCGTTTCAGCTCTAACTCCTTTCCCATGCAGTGTGGCGTCATCTTTCCCAATTTTAAACATTTAATAAGCAAATTATTCATCCTCCCCCAAAAATGTAAGGTTGTTAACACCAACGTTAAAGAGAGAATCCGTCTATTTTGCAACAAAGCTGTAACATGATTTGTGCGTTTGTGTCTTATTTCACAGAAATGGCGGCTGAGCGATTTCACTGTTTACCGCGTGATCTAATTCTAAAAGTGGCATGAAATTCCCCAGCTGGAGTGGACAACAACCTAAATGATGCTTTAATCTTTGTGAGGACTGTAGCCGTTACGAGGGGAGTGGACAAAGAGAAGTTGGTGTGTTGAGACGTCACTAACGTAGGCACCTGACATTCGCTTGCCTTTTTAAAAAAAATAACACAAACTAGCGGCTGGGAAAACTGCACAAAGCAACTTTATGAAATGTGACCGCTGTATGTGGCCTGTCCGTGAAGGAGCAGTGGACCGGGGACGCTGGGATACTATGCTCCTGAGTACCTTTACCGGTCTAGGATTCGAACTGGCGATTTACTCCGTAACCGTTTCGCTATCAACTGTCCTAGATGTTTCCACTGGCGTTAAAAGGTTAGACAGTTGCTAATAAATACCACAAAGCACTCAGTGGAAGTGGCACGGCACCGGTCATCGCCTCTGCTCTCTTACCTTGTTGAGAACCAGGACAGCGGGAATGTGTGAATTCTGGGCCAGACACTTCAGCACCTCGAAATCCAGCCTGGTCCGACTCCACTTGTCTGAAACGTCCACCAGCACCACCACTGCGAGAGGAGACACGGGAGAGTCGAGTTAAAAATCCCCCACAGATGAGAACTCTCCAACAGTCCATACAGAGATCAAGTTATTTAGTTATTACAGATTATCGTACTGTTTGTTGTGGCTGAATTAGCCTTAATTTATATTACTTTGTATAGATTAAATGTATTATTATTTTTACTTGTTTATGTAATATTGTTTGGTAATGACCAAACACGCTGTACATTATTATTTTATATTTTTGCATATTCAATTATATAATTAACCAATAAATCTTGAAGTTCCTCTGAATTTACTCAGTGCTTGAGTAGTTTTATCACCAAGTGAAAAGTGAAAGTGAGTGATTATTTTGTCATTGTGAACACACCACAGCACAGCACGCAGCGCACCACAATGAACTGTGACCTCTGCATTTGACCCATCCGTGAAGGAGCAGCGGGCAGCTAACAAGTGCCCGGGGAGCAGTGCTTGGGGACGGTACCTTGCTCATGAGCACCTCAGTGGTAACTTCACCGGTCCTGGAGTCAAACCTGCGACCTTCTGATCACGGGGCGAACACCCTACCGTTACGCCACCGACTGCCAAGCACTTTTTACTCTTACTTGAGTAAAACCTTTGGCTACTCTACCCACCTCTGAATGTCACTAATTCATCAAAGTTAGACAGACGTGCTGACCAGTGATTTCTAAAATCAACAGATTAACAGATTAATCATTTAGATTAGATTCTGGATCATCAGAGAGTTCATTACTGCTGAAGGAGGACTTCCTCCAAAACCACACGATATGCAAGGAGTCAGTTTCGGATTCGACGGTAGCTACCCAGTTCAGCCTCCAGTAAGGACTTCATTGGATCCACAAGAAGAGAATTCTCCAGCTGGTGTCTGTGGAGAACAGAGGTCAATATTGGGTCACCGATGCTGGTAGTTCAGTATTAATTAAGGTGTAAATCGCAAGTTTCATCACGATACAATATTATATCAACTCAATCAGACCGCCAGGATAACGCAAATTCAGCCAATGTCCGCCAATTCATCGCGAACTTGCAATTGTGACTAATTACCACAACTTTTCCGCAATTTTTGACCAATCACTATCGTTTTCCGCAATGTGTCGACGCAGGAAAAGTGTGCGGTAAAAATGCCTCAGATTTACCTTCAAAAATTACGAAATGGTTAAAGGTTAACACAAATAATAGTGGTTTTGTCACTCAGTCAGTCAGTCATAATCTGAACCGCTTAATCCCTATTGGGGTTGAGGGCGGGGACCGGAGCCTATTCCGGGAACTCCGAGCGTGAGCCGGGGACCATCCCTGACCGGGTGCCAACACACCGCAGTGCGCATGGTGGTTTTGTTCCCTTCATTTGAATTAATTGTTAATGAATAATTATAAAGAGGAAAAAAAAAAATGCAACTTCTTTCTGTAAATTTGCCACAAAATCAGGCAATTTAAGCCGCAACAATCTCCATAAAAGCCCGCCGAATCCTGGAGGGACTGATTCGATGGACGGCGATGCGATCGGCAGATATCGAAGTCTACTACGATGCTATTTTAATCCGATTCGATTCTGGAGCCAGCGATCGATACGAGACAATATCATGTGCTGATTTGACACAATCACTTCCATTTATATGGAAAAAATCTGCAACAGCAACTCAAATATCTTTTGACATTTTTCTCCTGAGATTTAAAGGAAAAATAACCTTTTCTTCTCATAAAAATTTACCTCCTGCTCAGTATAAAGAGACTCAGTTCATTTAGAATTGATGCTATGATCGCTGAATCGTTTCATGTGCTAATACCGTATAACTGTTTTCATTTCTGGCGTAACTCCACTTACATCTGCAGGGTCCCTTTTTTTGCCGATAAAAATATTTCCAAGTCAACCCTCACTTTCTCTCCAATGTTCGCCTTTCAGTCCATCAAGTCTTGTTTGTAATGGCGTATCACGTAAACATGAGCCAGCGCCTGCATAATCTCAAAACTACACGGATGCAGTGAAAACGCAACTTGGTCCTCTTTGCTGGAGGTAACAGGGGACGTTTTGCCCAAATTTGGTCATAAGATTAATTTTTAGTTTCTAAAAAATGAACGCCTAAAAGTTTCCAGATGAATTGTGTGTGTTAACGCTCCCGGCTCGACTTTCAATATATTTTCTCAAAACTGTATCTGCACAGAAATGTAAAACTTTAAAACTCAGAGACTGTCGCTCTGAGCACCATTTTTAACGTCATTTATTTGGCTTCCCAACTTACATAATGGTGCAGCTGTTGCTTAACGAAGACGCGTAAAAAATTTAAAAACACTATTACTAAAGTTGTGACTAACTTTAAACGTACCTCTTCACTTTGACAGGGGTGGTGAGGCCAGGTGTGTCCAGCAGAATCTGACCAATAAAAGAGACAGAGAGGAAATGGTTTTTTTTACAGTTTGGACCATAGGCTACGTTCACACTGCCAGCCACATCGTTCAAATCCGATTTTTTGCTCAGATTGGATTTGTCTGTCTTGACGGTTCAAATTCATAACTACAGGTGACCTGTATCTGACTGTCATGTGAACGCATCGGTCCTCCGAAACGTCACGCATGTGCACATTGATACGTTTTTACACGGGAATGAATTCCGATCTGAACGTTCACGTTCAGGTCACATGGCTGCGAATCGGATACGTATGCGATTTAGTACCACATATGAAAAGTGACACAAATCTGATTTGAAAAGATCAGATTTGCGTGTCCACACAGCCCTGAAAAGATCAGATCTGTGTCACATTAAGGCAAAAAATCCAATTTGAGTCACTTCAGCATGGCAGTGTGAACGTCGCCATACACACGTACATTGATAATGACCCACGGTCACATTTAAGAGACAGTCTGATCTAAAACGATTATATTCTTGGAGATTTATCCTGATGGCTTGAAACATGTTTAATGAGAAAATTAGGTGTTTGGGTTTGCGATAAAAAGATTTTTTACAAAAGGTTTTTAAGTAACATTTCTTTTTAAGCAACAAATATTGGCACTTCATGAAAACGTGCAATAGATTAATATATTAAAAAGGACCACACATGAAATGAGTGACATGTTGTGCTAAAACATTTGGGCGAAAAAATTTTCTTTAGTAACACATTTTTTTAAAATAATAAGACAGGTTCCAAAAACACACGGGCACCGCCAATATCGGTATTTGGTCCCAGTAATTTTGCCACATGCATTTTTGACTAGATAATACATAAAGAATTATTAAAGAATTAAAGCATATCTTATGTTACATTTATGTGCCCTTTTTGAAAGAGCAATATTTCTGGAGTTGACGGTAATAACTGCAAAATGACTGAATTCGGAACAAAATCAAGTTCAAACTTCTAGCTTAGACATTATAGAGACATTGTTTTACTATTTCATAGACTGTCTGCTGAGAATATTCATATTAAACTGCTGCAGATCTCCTGCACATCCTTTTCTACTTCTAGGTTAGTGTTTATTTTTTATATATATTATTCATATATGTGACTCTGCACGGCAAAACCAGTCGCTTGTCGCAAATTTTCAAAAGTCAACCAGTGGATTTACCGTAAATATTGAAGTAGAGCGGTCAAAACAGAAACTTTTAACATTCTGCTGGAACTGAATTCCTCACCTCAAGAAAGTCACGTTTTTAGGATGGAAAAGGTAAGTTTTTCAGCCGAATTGATTCACAACAGTACAGTATAGGCCTTCCACTGTTTCAAAACACCAAAAACAAAAAATCCAAACTTTTACCCCACGCAACATAAACGCTCATTTTTCTCGGAAACCTCCATTGTGACAAGCGACTGGTTTTGCCGTGCAGAGTCACATACACTTATGCTATGTGCTATATTAGTTCTTTGCACCCTGTTGAAACTGGAGCAACATCGTCTCGTTTCTCTGTATACTTGTATAAAGCTGAGATGACAAAGTTCATTGACTCTGACATAAAATCAAAACTGCGGAAATGTAGGAATCACATCTTCCTGTATTACATCATTCATAAATGTTCAGCCCTTGTTTGTACTTGTCCCTAATTTTATAAGGAACACTTAAGTAAACACAATGTCGTGGAGTTCTGTTTTGTTGCAAGTTTAAATATTTCCAGAGACTGTTAGCATTCATAGATTTTCTTTAACATAAAATACAGCAAATTTGGCCATCAGACATGCCTCCACTGATTATTTCCAGGAATATAAACTGGAGCTTAATATGCTGTCCAACCAGAAAATTCCTTTAATACGCTGACAGCATTAAGGATAACCCAGACCTAGTGCTTAGGTTATAAAACACATCCGTAGTTTGATACTCAACAAGAATGAGAGATTCTGGAGCACTTACAATTTGAGTATCATCCTCTGTGATCACGCCCAGGGCATTCGTTCTTGTTGTGTGCACTTTTTTGGAGACTGCAAACAACTGTGTAAAAGGGATTCACATTGAGAAAACACTCCATCACGCACTTCAAAAAGCTATTTGGACATTTAAAACGGAACAGCACCTTCCGGCCAAGGAGCTGGTTGGTTAGTGTGGATTTCCCTGCATTCGGAGCTCCAATTATGGCCACTTTCAGAGACTTGGGGTTTTCCGGCTGATCCGGATCCTTCAGTAAGAGGGAAAACTGCTCGGCTGAAAAGAAAAAAAAGATGGGGCGCTTCGAGTTTCTGTTGAGGCATTTTAAATCCATTTTACATCAAAAGAGCTTTCAGGAGTGAATCCTGGCTTTAAATAACTCTGGCCTGACTTATTTACAGTGCTGCAGGGGAGACTAGGATTTGAGAGTCAACTGGAGGTCATAAGTCTGTTGAATGATTTACAAATGGATAAAAACAGACTGACGTACTGAACTAACACTGTAGGCCCGGGCCTCGGATCAAATCAATTCAGGAGCCAGCGATCAATGAGACAATGATGATTTGACACAATCATTTACCTTCATATGAGATCACAAAAAGCAACTAAAATATAATTTGACATTTTTTCAGTGAGACATTTAAATGAAAAACAATCTTTTCATAACAATACAACTCCTGATCAATATAAAGTGACGTAACAATATGCATGATGTCTGATTGATGTTTTTATTTTGAATCAATGCTCTGATCTTTCAATCAATGTATTGATGCAGAACAATATATAGTTACACTCTTTTAATAAAACTCGACCTCCTGTTCCATACAAAGCGTATATGACAATATGTGTGATGTCTGATCCATGTTCATTTTGTTTTCATTCTGATATGATGATGTAGATTGATGAATCATTACTTCCCGACTCCATAGTTTGACCTATCTGGGCAGCTAAAAAGGGCAGGGGAGCAGTGCTTGGGGACGGTACTTGCTCATTAGTACCTCAGTAACCTGCAACCTTCTGATCATGGGGTTGAACACCCTAACGTCACGCCGCAAACTGCCCCCTTTCCAACTGCTACCACTTTCCACCACTGCATGATGGGTCATTTTTAGCAGGGGAGCAGTGTTCCACCCCGGTTCTTTTAGAAAGATGACTGGGGATCTTTTATGAGCTCAAAGAGTCAGGACTTCTGCTTTACCGAGATATGCAACGATTACTTTACAGCAAGATTATTTTACATCACTCCACTGGGGCATTAAGATCATAGTTTGGCACAGTGGCAGAAAGAATAACTTTGCTGATTGTCCAGCACAAAGCCACACAGCACTGAGAGTATTCTTTTAATCAACTTAAAGCTGAATTTTTTGGGGACACAACACTTTGCGCACCAAATTGCTGAGTCAGACCACAAGTCCGGCCAAAACCATCGCTAAAAGGCAGCAGTCCAAGCTCGGCCACGAAGTGTACAGTACAAGGCTGGAAGTGTGAGGTGAGGATTACCACTATCCGGAGGAAGAGCAGTCGGAAGGGGAGAAGAAGAAGCCTGATCGAAGACATCCGAGGAGGCAACAGCTCTGCCTTTCAGCAGCCGCTCCAAAAAGGCCTTGGAGGAGACAAAAGAGGCCGGAGGCTGGTTTAAGGCGTCGCTGCGCACAGCTCCGGCACGGAGAACTGAAGACGGGAGAGTTGGAGAACAAGAAAAAGAGGTTTAAGGAAAGCAAACACCGACTAAAAGACATCCTGAAACAGGTCAGTATACGTGTGTGTGTGTGTCGTTTGTAAGTAGCAAGTTAACATCTAGCCTTCATGATAATAAAAATGAAGAATCAAATTGAGTCTTATTTATATCCCTGGCTTCTGCTGCTGTCAAACCGGTAAAAGAACGTTAAGCGAACTTTCGGATTTCTGCTTGTGTTAGGTTATTTATAATGCGTTCAAGACATCAACTGCTAAGATGGCAAGTTATAATTATCAGGATGAGAAGCGGAATTAGTGCTATATTAAGGTTTTATGACGTAGCGCGACTCTGACCTGCCCGCAGTCGCGGAGGTGCGTTTTCGAGCGGCACTGACAGGACCGGAAACCGTCGCAAAAAGCGCCCGCACACACGTAAAGCCATTTTATGAGGGAGAATTGTCTTGATAAAGCTGCTCAAGTGACGCTCTTCACAGGAACCCGGCTACACGTGCAAGGTTATGTCGCGTTCCATGTTTGTTTACGCACGCACGCACGCTCTCAGGGCGCAGACATGACGCCGGAGATGACGAGCGCGCGGAAAAAGAAGAGGCACGCGCAGTTCCGTTAGACTCTACCGCCACCCGATGGACAAACGGAGTTATAGCCATAAATGACATAAACGCGTGTGGTTTTCGGGCGTAGAAGTAACGGATTACAACTACTCACGTTCCCGTAGTTAGTGTTGTTGGGTACTTGTACTTTTACGACTATATTTTAAGTCTGTCATTTTACGTGTGCAAATTAACCCCTGAGACTGTTTTACAGATTTTTGCTCTAAAAAAGATACCCAAAATAAAATGTCTATATCTCAGTAACCACAATGTCTATTTTTATGCTTTTGGTATCATTATAAAGGTAACACTTGTGAGATTATCAGCATACATGTTACTGGTTCAGAAAAAAAGGAAGATGCAATACAGCAGAACATGAAAAAAAAATCATGTTCGCCAAAAAAAACAACCATATTATCTGCATAATCTGCGGAGTCTCATATGAAAGACATGATATACGGTATGCATGGTTAGCCATAGTAGTAAAGATTCTACAGCCGTATTTCTTCCACGTAGACTTACGCAGTGTTTTTGTTCTTTGTTTATTTATTTGGTGTTGGAATTGTGTTATGTTTAGGTGGAATTTGTTTGAGATTTTTACACGACATTCTATCGGAGATGTTGATGTGCCGCATACATATGTTTGTTTACGTTTACCGTCTATTTAAAGCCTTCCCGTTCTGCCCTCGGTACGGGGGGCGATCGGCCTCAAGCCGTTAAAGTAAGTAATCTACTTCACAAGTGTGAACTTCCGGGGCAGTTGGTAGTGTCACGGTTTGGGAGTTGGCTTGTGTTCGGAAGGTTGCTGGTTCGATTCCTGGACTGGTAAAGGTACCGCTCAGGTACTCATGAGCAGGTGCTGCCCACTGCTTTTTCGTTCACGGATGGGTTAAACTCACGATTTATTACTGATTACACATACAATTTGAACTAATATTCCAAGCTTTGACGGGCAATTCAAGAGGGGTTAAAACTAGAGTAAAGATTCTTGCATACCATGAGACAATGTATCAGTAGATATCAGCGAAGAACTGGGTCCCTTGAACTTGAACCTCAAGAGATCAGAATGAGAAGGTTTTTTGTTGATATCAAATAGTCTCCTCTTTACAAACATGCCCACTTAAGGCTTATAGCATGCAGTTCTTTGCAAGATTGCAACTTTATCAGTACTGTCAGTAACTTTTAAAATGCTGTAACTTTAAATTTAACTAACTAACTGCATGGTGGGTCATTTTTAGAAGGGCATCAGTGTTCCACCCCGGTTCTTTTAGAAAGATAACTAGGGATCTTTTATGAGCTCAAAGAGTCAGGACTTTTTACATTATATACAAAGATTATTTTACAGCAATGTCTCCATCGCTGCACTGGGGGCATTAAGATCTACACTGACCACATGGTGCCGCTTGTAGGTCCCACCAACACCTCCACTGACTTTCCCAGTTGTTTTCTGTAGTTGCACAAACCTGCTTTAGCCTCAGATGGATGAACTAGTCTGAAGTGCAGGTGGTACGGCTGCTGGCATGATGTAATGGTTGCTACTGAGCCGAAGCTGCTTCTAAATGGTATGATTTCAAAAATAGTTAGATTTCTTAAATAAGAATCAGTAGCAACTCTTAGTAGTTTTTAATGTCTTCTTTATTTGGCAGGACAGACACAATCACAAAATTTAGGTTTTTGTTAAAGGTAAAAAGCATGATGTAAAGCGGTGCATGTATAGATAGTGGAATGTTTACCAGAAAAACTATGAAGCCTCCTTTAGTTAGGCGCCAAGTGCTGGAACGGCCCTCAGCTCAGCAGTCAGTGGGAGAGATGGAATTTTTGGGCAAGAGTTGGAAGATCTATTTTCAGATGCTTTAAATATGATTAGCACACCTTTGTGCTGGGAGGGTGCCGCTCTGTGGAGGACCGTGTTCTCGTCTTTATCACCATCATCAATAGAGAATCAGTGGAAATGTATTTTTTTTAGGTATTCCAAGCCAGAGCCTGTGCCTCTCTACGGGCAAGAGTGTGGCAGAATCTCAGCAGATTCGAATGAGGACACGAGCCACCCCGGAACAGGCAGGCGCTGCGGGGGGTTTGGGGACGATCAGAAGTTTGGGGGCTTGGGAGAGTAGCTGGGACACGATCAGAGAAAACGGTGCAAGAGCAGCTTGTTTATGTTGCTTTTTCGTGCGGCTGAGCGCAGCCAGGGAGAGCAGATGTGTTTTCCTCTCGCCCATCAAACGCGCCGGCTGCTCGCCGGTACACCCGGAGCAGCGTGGGGCGGAACACACACCTCCGCTGGGGAGGATGAAGGATATCAGGTGGCTCGCAATCTGTCAGCACCCCAGAGTCTGCGGCAGCAACAAAAGAGGCTCCAAGTACAGGAGGGGGGGAAAAAGGCATTTGAAGTGGGAGTTAAAGAATAGATGTGTAAGCTAAATGTGCTTTAAGTTGAGGGGGAACAGGGAGTCAGGGAGAGGCAAAGACACACACAGTCATGCATACACACATTTGAACACTAAAACACACTTTCACACAGATACCTGCCTCCTCTTCTGTAGAGCATCACATGCCCACTCTTTGTGGTTAAAAAAGTGGAAAGTACAAAAGTGCTTTGGGTGAACTGTTTGACTACATCAACTTTCCCCATTTAAACAGTGGAAAGGTCTCTCTCTCCCCCCCCTCCCCCTCCCTCTCCCCCCCTCTCTCTCCAAAAAGACTATTTCAGGGGCCCATTTAATCATCCCGCAGTGCAGTGGCCATTTCAGGGCTAGATTACCTAGGTGCTCGGGATTAAAAATACATCTCTGTCCAAAAAGCCTCCCCGCACCGGCCTCGTCAGGCGAAATTGTCGCTGGCTAAACTGTCCGAATAAGGCAAATCTGCCCACTATGTGGGCCAATATTAAGCCTTGCACTAGGACAAAAGAGCCTCCACAATGGAGAATCCACGAATCTAAAGCGTCATTGGCGAACTGCAGCCAGAGCCTGGGCAGAGTGTTGGGGGAGAAAAGAAAAAGGCCGACTTGACAAGAGAGCAGCAATTTGAGGATGAACAATGCGCTCGCTGGGCCTACAGTCTCGCCGCAGCCGCTCGCGCTGCCGCCGGTGTCACTGTCATTTAGGAGCCGCGGGTGCAGAGAAACTGCTGTCATGTCAGATATTTCAACAGGCCTCTCCTCCTCTTCCCGGCTGTGAGAGGCGGATGTATGCCCACGTACACACACACACAGCCACACGCACGTGCGCGTCAGGCTCGAAGCGGCCTGCTGTTCCCGTGCCATTTTTCAACCTTGCTGGAGGGGAGGAAGAATAACAGGGTTGATGAAATGGCGAAACGAGCGCGAGCAAGTGAGCGAGCGAGTCGGGGCCGGGGCCTGGCAGAGCGCGAGGACGGCGCGCCTCAGACGCAGACGGCGCACCATTACACATGATTGCGTCCCGCCGCACAAAGCCACGCAGCTGGTGCATCCTTTGTCGTGCCCTCATCAGCGAGCTTTTAGAGGGATAATTTCAAGCACACAGGTCATTTGGCGCCCAGATCAATTTTCTCTCTGATTGAGAAAAGAGAGGAAGAGAGTGAGTGGAGAGAGAGTCTGTGTGAGAGAGAGAAATAAGAGGAAAAAGTCATACCCAATCTAAGACTGCAATCAATATGACTTGTCTGTGAAGTGGATCAATAATACATCCCCACTGAAATCGTCAATCATGTCAGAGCTGGATATAAAAAGCGTAATTAGGAACACCGTTCCTAAACATCCTGTATTGACGTCTCCGGGGGCCGAAGAAAGACACCATTCTGCGTCATTAACTTTGTATTAGTGCCTGATGGAGCCCACTGCTGAGTACTTTCCTTCTTGCAGCCTCGGGCCCTCTGGCTGCACTGTCATTTTGTGATGATCCAGGATCAGTTTTACCCTACCCTAATAGCACCCTTAACCATTTTGAGGCAGTCTGCTGTCCTGCTCCCCGAGCAGAAGGTAAAGGACAAATTGGATCAATGCAGGCGTGACTCCCTTTCTTCTTCCACTTGATGAATTTTCTTTTCAGGGAACAGACCCGAGAGGGGACAAATCGGAGTTGAGCGGTGGACGTAGGCTTTTGTCAAAAACTAAAAATAAAAAACTGGCCTGAAATGTAAGTTGTTTTTTTGTTTTTTTTTGTCGAGTGTCAACAATGCAGATGAATTTGAGTTGATCGTCAGCCTCCTCCACCTGCAATGAAAAGATAAACAGCTGCCTGCACAATGCCAAGTTGATAATGATGGTGATGATGAGGATGGCAAAAAATGTTGAAAACTTGGATAGTTGATTTCAGACAACAGCATGTCATTAGCGAAAAAAAGTATTGATTTAACTATTATGGAGCTCTGTGTTGTAACCATGACAGTGAAACATCAGGTTATATTACGCGTCCTCCAGCTTCTTGGCTTGCCGGCGTGACATATCGGAAAGCGAAGCGCCTTTTCAATCGCTATTTCACATTTGGACTGGGACGCACCAAATCCAAACTCTGTGATATGATATCACGAATCACTACTGGCAGTGATCATCATGGATTCATCTTCACCGAAGCCTTTTCTAAATTAAAAAATACACTCAATTATTAAATATGGTCGTAATGTATTTCTTGTGTCATTCTGTTGGATTCGCATCAAAGTACTAATAATAAACTGGCGGACAGCCTCTTACTTAGAAAACTTCACATAAGAGATGCAAAATTGTATTTGGGAGGATTACCCTTTCGGTACACGTGTAGCTTCACCTTACAGATTTGAGCAAAAATTATTTAGGATAAGTGTTAACAGCCCAAAGTAACTATAAATTTAGTTCAGCGTAACATAATAAAAATAACAAACGTAAGCGAGCTCATTAATAAACACTCTTTTTGTTCAGGCGACGTCGAGACACACCTGAATTATGCAGCGTCTCAAATCATGACTGATTTTTTCGCCGAGAGGCGGCGCGCTGCGCATGCGCGGGAAGTTGGTTGCCGCAGACAGCAGCAGTGATTCGGCAGCGCAGCGCGACAACTGTGAAAGCAAACACTGCGCCCGAATAATAAACCATCACGATGTTCTGAGCAGCGCATGTCGCCGTCGCCCACGGAGGTGAGTGCAGCCTTTACACGCCGATAGTCAGAGATTTCACAAACGCTCGGTCCCTCTCCATCTTCCATCGTTTGAAAGCAACGAGGAAAAGCGGGTGCTTTCTGTCTTCACGAGTATTAAGCTGTAGTCAATGTTAATGCTAACCAAATTAAAAGACACAGCTGTGCAGAATGTCAAAATTGCAACAATTACTACGAGCGTTTGTGAACGTTGTGTATTCATCCCTCACTCATCCAATTTGTTTGTGTTGTTGATGCTGTCGATATCTTCTGATATCCGCTATAATGTTAGTAACGTGTGTTGATTAGTGTTATTACATTGTGATTACAATGAACTCAGATATAATAACGTTGTATTTGTGCTAATCAGGAATCTTGTTTAAACAGGCTAACGTTATTATATTATTCAACGTTAGTCTTTGTATACTCTGATGTTTATCTTTCGAAATGTAGCATGAACGTGTTTCAAGAGATATATATGGAAAATGTAGAATTTATCCATGCATTTATGTCTATGTTTTTGGCTCATCTCGGTGAGAATGTTGTCCCCCTGCAATCGAATTTGTCACTGTTTTTGTAGAGGATGTGCTGTTGAGTGTTGGCTATCACGGGGCCGCAACCAGGCGAGGCGAGCTCGGCTATGGAAATGAAGTCGCATTTCATTCTCTGAAAAAAACCAACAACCATTCATCATCATGACCTTTGCTGAATATCAGAGCCGTTGTTTCGAAATGTCACCGGGGATCTTTGTACCCAAGAACGGCGCGGTGTTTTGCGGCTGGGCGTTTTGACAGCAGACAGCAGAAGAGCTACTGGGTGGGAAAGTTGGAAAGCAGCACAGAGCTGGAGGAGTTCGGGATGCTCAGTTTAGCAACTGGACTTTGGACTGGTAATTGATTTCGAAATCACTTGTCAGACGCTTTGCTACAATTATTGGCTGATGGCATTTTTCGATTCTTATCATTGCACCAAGATCAAGCTAGGAAAACTGCAGGTGTTGCGATTATTATATTGTTTAATCATAGTGGATATTGCAAGTATTTGTGCAATCACTATGAATAGATTCGAAATGGTTATGTAGGTTCATTGATTCATAGATTTTTTATAAATGATTAAATGTGTTCCATTGGCGAGATGCTTACAGCCATTGAATTATAGTTCCAGATCGGTAATTAAAGTGTGAATATGTGCATTGTGTATGTGTATGTGTGTATGTCTGCGGTTGTATAGGTGCGCCCTTTTGCAACAATAGGATTTTTTGCGTTTTATTGCTCTCACACTTTCTTGGGAAAATGAAAGGGGTCGCTTAAGGTAACAAAGGAGTTGACGTCATGTATTGCATCCGGCCGCATGACTTCCACCTCTCAATCCCCGCCCCTTTTTTTGGAGCGGTCGAGCTGATTGGCTGCGAGCGCCGGCCGGCCCGTCCTTACCAGAGCCGCAGCCAATCGGAAAACGACCCGAGGGAAACTTCCGTGTTGATGTAAACGAGTGGGCGGGGTTTAGGGCTTGGAGTCGCAGTGCAATAGTCTGCACTGCCTGTAGCGCGCTGGTGACGGATCCGCTTGTGGTGTGAAGAGCTCCGCCGTCCGTCCGTCCGTGTGTGTGTGTGGATTTCCCTCCGTTCCGCGGCGACCGCTTGGGATTTTAACCATGCATTCGATGCATTGACTCTTGCCGTGTATGCGTAGACCCTCCCTCGTCGAATGTCCTCCGTCTGCAGTCGGACAGCGGGGTAAGACTTTAACGTTTGACGTGCTGCCGTTTTGTCTGCTCCCGGTGCCCATATGTGGTGGTCTTCGTGGGGCATTTTTCATCTGTCGAGGATTTCGTTCCGCCGTGACACGTTGATAAATAACTTGCATTACGCTTCGGCCAGAACGAAGCTAATGAAGTAGATCAACGCATCTATCATCCTCCCGTAAGGACCTAATGGTGCTGCTGTTGTGTCCCAAAAAGTTATCTGGACTAATTAAATTAGTAGCGGATTGCTGCTTACCCGGAAAATCCAAAATATTGCGCTTAAAGAAAAGTCCGAAAATATGTATATGCTTAGTTATTAAGAGTTTTTCATTTATGTCGGTGCATGATTACCATTTACTTTTAATATAGCGGTCATAATTCCCACGTTGGTATTGTTTCTCTTTGCATTTATCTTCATTCCACGGAGCGGAATGCCGTTTAAAAAGATGCGGTTTTTCTTCGCGGACTGTTGTTTGATTGTCGGCAGATCTTATCGACTCGCTCTCATATGTTCATAGCGAGTCTGTCAGAAACAGGCCCGTTCGTGTCGCCCGTTCGCCTGAGAACGCAGTTTTGTAGCGCGGTTCCGCAGTCCCTCCGCCGTGCCCTACATTTCCAAAGAGCGGATAATTAAGTTTCAGAGCCCTTGTTTCCCGAGAAACACGTTCTGCTTTTCTCACAGCTCCGTTATCGACGAGCGCAGTGGGGTGTCGCGATACGGTGCGAGATAGTGCATCGATCAATACCAAGCTCTCGATACGATACCAAGTTGTGTAGCGAATATAAATGCAGATAACAGTCTAGTTTTAAGGGTCTTAAAGGAATGAATGAGTAACTTTTTTTTCTCGCGATAGATGCAGGGGATTTCCCAGGATTTTTTTAGTACTGTTACAAAAATGAATCAGGTTCAGCCACATGGGGTGGTGGTGATCTAGTGGTTAAGACACTCGGCTCTTCACCAACAGGTCGTCAGTTCGAATCCTATGTCCATCGCTACCAACATTGGGTCCCTAGGCAAGATCATAACCCCAAGTTCATGCTCTCATGGAAACTGTGCCTGAAATTAGGGAAAAGGAGCATCTGCTAAATGCCATAAAATGTAAAAAATGGAATAGTGTATCATGCAGATTTTAGCTTTACAGGGCACAGCCACACAATCACAAGCCTGACCCACACCCACCAGATAGGGAAAAGAAATTATCAATCACACAGTTCTTATATATGTATATATATATATATATATATATATACACATATGTATACACATATGTATATAAATATATATATATGTATATATATGTATGTATATATATATATATATATATATATATATATATATATATAATATATATATATATATATATATGTGTATATATATATATATATATATATATATATATATATATATATATATATACCCTGTTACCGGAGCTGGATCATGCCCTGTATCTTACCGTTATTACTAGGGATTGCTGCTATCAAGACCTCTAAAACAAATCTCGAAAGCTACGATGCCGGTGCCAGTTTCCTCTGGCTAATACTAATATCAAAGCTATTTAACCTCTTGGGATCCCAAGTGACATTCCTTGTTTGTATCAAGCGCTTGTGTAAATTAGTGTTCACTGCCATAATTTAGAGTAGGTGTGATTTTCGCTACTGTTTGATGGTAGCATGACACCCCGATGACTCATGGGTTTGCCTAGTGGAAATTAGCATTGGCTTGAGAAAAGAGCTCGGTAACCTACACAAGTCACAGAGAGTCTTGTTGGTATCCAGCACTAGCGGAACTTAGCAAATGCTGGTGGAATTTTGTGCTGGAGACCTACCGATGAAGGAAGTTTCCTTCTTGATGCATTTTAAAAAGCTTTTAATATTGTTTCCTAAAAATGAGATGTTTACACTGTCCGGCTCTAGTTATTGTATTTAAGTGGTTAGCCCCCGCAATGATCAGTTTGACGTTTGTCTTCATGATGGCAGGTCATTGTGTATTTTGCCATTATGGTAACAGGACTAAACGGCAGCTGTTTAAATGCCTTTGCTAATGAAGCTTTTATTTTCCACAATTAGATAGGCCTATGCATTGTGCTTTTTGTCTGTTCATTTTGCTTGCAAAAGAATCGTTCGGCTCTATTATGGTTCTCACAAGTTTGGACGAGGCTGTTGGAAAGGCAGCGCCTCTCGTCAAAAACTACGTCTCGATTTGTCTTTTGTGGAAGTAGCTTTTTTAATTGGGTTTTCCACATCAATAGCAGCTTGCGTCGGCATCGTGGAAGTGGCTTTTCCTAAACCAGTGGCGAAGCAACAATGAGATCATTATGGGCCCGGGTGCGGCCAGGCAGAAAGAGCCACTGTGTGTGTGTGCGTGTCGCTGTGCCCGAGTACCAAGCACTACAGTATAAGGCAGCCTACTAATGCGTGTGCTAATTAGCCGGTGCCTCCGCACTCGTGGCTGAGTTTGTCTTTAAAGTGGTTTATTATGTTTAGTGTACTGCCTTGTGCAAAAAGCATAACTAGCTGTAAGGGCAAATAAGAGGGTGTGGCTTTTATTTCTGCGCGTTTTGTCGTTAATGCTTTTTCGGCAAGGCACTTCAAGCTGGGAAAGCACTTCAGTAAATATTAATTAGAGCCTTTGTTCGTGAGTGTGTACTTACGTGGGCAAAGGCAGCGGGTTAGGGAAACAACCCGTTCGCGGCACAAATGGCGAACAGTAATCATCACTTTATGAATGCCATAAGCGTGTCTTCATCGTGTGACCGAAGTTTCACATAGCTGCGGTTTTCCCCGTTCCGCTCCTGCGGGTGAAAGCGAGAGGATGGGAAAAAAAAGAGAAGCGGCGTAAGCATCAGCCACTTTCCCGTCCAAGTGATTGATATTCAGCAGATGCTTCCAGTCAAGGCTTAAGTGAGTTCACAACACTTGGGCTAAAAGCAGCGTGTGTACATCTTTGTGGTGAGTGTGTGTGTGTGAGAGTGGGGCGAGAAAATAAGTGTGGCAGAAGTGTCAGAGGGCCACGCGCCACGTAATTTTATATTCTGGCAGTCAGATCATGACCTCTGACAGTGCAGCTCAGAGACAGGCTGTAAATACAGATAGTAATTGCTCTGAGGGAGGGAAGAAGGGAGGGAGGGAGCGAGAGAGAGAGAAGATGAGAGGGACGGAGGGAGACAGAAAGAGCCAGAGCAAATTGGTTTCGGCCCCATCGCGCAAGAAAAGTGAATTTGAGACTTTTTTTTCCAGCTGGAGGAGAGAAGGTGGAGCCGACAGTCCAGGACACAGACAGGTCACTTAGAGGAATTCCGTCATTAGTTTGTTTACTTTTCAAATTAAAACCAAGCTTCGTCCATAAAAAACTTTTTTCAGTATTTCGTTTCATTTCATCATCTGAACCGCTTATTCCCCAGCGGGGTCGCAGAGATCAGAGCCAGTCATGGGCACTATGGGCGCATGGTGGGGACTAACCCTGGGTATTCACACAAACACACTCACATTCACACCTATGGAGGCAATTTAGAGTAACCAGTCAACCCAAAGCACATGCTTTTTGGACTGTGGGAGGAATCCCACGCCACACAGAAAGAACCCACGGCTAACCCGGGGATCGAACCCAGGACATTCTCACTGTGAGGCGACACTGTGTCGCTCACCAGTATTTCTTTCTGAAATCAAAATGAAAAAACGGTTCTTTTTCCGATATATTTTTTAAATTAAAATATCAATATCACGCTCTTATTCATTTTAAAAAGCACAATTTAGTATTGACACAAGTCACACAGAAGATAATAAGTGTCCTTCAACATTTTTTTTTTTTAAGCCTGAAGCCGCAATGCAGACCTCCAGTATTTAAATGATGTTTGCAATCTCTCAACTATTAACGCTAATTCAGCCAGTCGGCAAATTCATCGCGCCCATACAGGATTTACCCGTACATAACTTGTCTGCAGTTTTTGACCAATCGTTGTTCTTTCATTTTAGCCACACAGGGTCAGCGAACTCACTTCCTTGTTACGTTTGGAAGACGCTTTACATTAACCTTCAAAAATAACTAAATGGTTAATGGTTACCAAAGATAAAGAGTGGTTTTGTTTCCTTCATTTGAATTAATTGGTAAAGAACCATTTATCAAAATTATATTTTTTTTTTCTGCAACTTTAGTGCAACAAAAATGCCTTAAAAACACTGCAACTTTGATCGCAAATAAAAAATTAAAAAAAAGCTCAGGCATTTGGCGCCGCTACAATCTCACGAAATAATGGAGGGACTGAAAATGGAAAAATTGAAGAAAATGACTCATTATCGTACCACATATTTTAGTTTGAAGCGAATACTTATTTTTGGGTTTATTATTATTAAAATTAATCACCTCTACAATCAGGCTTCAGACCCTGGCCTTTTTCATTCATTCATTCATTCATTCATGATCCGAACACGCCTAATCCTTGTTGCAGCCGGGGGACGGAGCCTGTCCGGGAACTTATAGGCGCAAGCGGGGACAGAGAAAACCTGGCCGTCCCGGGATTCTCCACCGCAGGAAAAACTGCGTGCCTTTCATAGCTGAAAAAGTATTGGCTTCTTTTAGTAAGTATGGGGAAAAGAGAGAGATTTGTTTTGCTGAGTCTGGGTGGGATTTTCAAATGAGGTAAAAACAGAAGATGCTTTTTATGCGGCTCAGGACACAGGCCGTAATATAGCTCACATTCACTAAGTGAAGCAAACACAAGTTAATTAAAGAGAAGAGATTTTTCTCTCGAACATTCCACTGCGTGCTCTGAGAATGTTTTTCACAAAATAATGCCATACATTTTAAGACAGAAGGACATGCCAAATATCCGCTAGAAATATCAGGGAAATCTAAGTATCGGCCGATTCCGATGTGATTCCGATGTTATCGTGCATCCCTAGTCACGTGGCCCATTTTCCTTACGATGGGCGTCCTGATAAACCCTGGTAAACAAGTATTCCGTAGACCTTGTTTTGAGTTGCTTTCTTTCCTTTAGCTTATGTAACTTTCGCTTTTTATTATACTTGACGGAAACCTTATCAAAGGCTGCCTTCGAAACCTACATTTCTTCTGTGTGTGTGTGTGTGTTTGTGTTTTGTTTCAACAGTTGTTTGAGAGAGTCAAAGGGAGAATATTTAGGAATATCGTATTTCTCATTTCCCGTCTCCCATAAAAGGCTAGTGATGGTGTGTGTGTGTGAGAGTGAAAGAGAGAGACTCTCTGAAGTCAAATGCTAAGCAGTTAACACACACACACAGGCAGTAAAACCTAACGACTGCCCCATTCATGCTTCATCCTGACAATTTCAACTCGTACCACTTTTTATTACCCTGATGCTCTCTCTTTTTTTTTCTCTCTCTCTCTCTCTCTTTCTCTCTCTCTCTCTCTCCTCTCTCTCTCTGTCTTTCTCTCTCTCTCTCTCTCTCTCTCTTTCTCTCTCCCTCTCTCTCTCTCTCCCCTCTCTCTCTCTCTCTCTCTCCCTCTCTCTCTCTCTCTCCGTCTCTTCCCTCTTGCTCTCTCTTGCTCTCTCTCTGTCAGTCTTTCTATCTCTCTCGCTCTCTCTGTCAGTCTCTCTCTCTTTCTCTCTCCTCTCCGTCTCTCTCTTTTCTCTCTCTGTCCAGTATCTCTCCATCCAGTGTCTCACCATCCAGTATCTCTCTCTCTTTCTCTCTCTCGCCAGTATCTCTCTTTCTCTCACTCACTCTCTCTGTCAGTCTCTCTCTCTTTCTCTCTCTTTCTCTCTCTTTGTGTCACACTCTCTTTGGCACACTCTCTCTTTCTCTCAGTCACTCATTTCCTCACTCACTATCACTTTCTCATTCTATATCTCTGTCTCATGCCCCCTCTCTCTTCATCTCTCTCTCTCTCTCCATCTCTCTCTCTCCATCTCTCTCTCTCCATCTCCTTCTCTCTCTCTCTTTCTCTCTCCCCCATCTCTCTCTCTCTCTCTCTCCCCCATCTCTCTCTCCATCCATCTCTCTCTCTCTCTCTCCCTATCACTCTCTCTCTCTCTCTCGCTCTCCCTCCTTCCTAAAGCTGACATACAGAAGCGTCGGTAACGTTGAGGTGTTTAGGCCGGGGTTTTTTCCAGCAGACCAGGTTTAGACAGGTTTGGAGTTTTTGGGCCTGCGTGAGCTCTACAGGACCTGAGTGGAAGCGCTTTGTGCAGCGTTTGGGGTTTTTAGCTGGACGTTGGGGCCTGGAGCGGGTCACACAGCGTCCTGTTTGGGTTTTAGCCCTGCTGGGAGCAGTTAGTGTTTGTTCTTCTCAGGGCTGAATGTGGGGCAGGAGACGCTCGTATGCCGAGGGGGGTGTGTGTGTGTGTGTGTCTGTCTGCTTTCATATGCTGTGGTCAAAATGCCATCCAAAGGTCAGAACGAGGCTGGTGTGTTCAGTAAATCTGGATAAGCTGGTCTGCGAGAACTGATTTCTGACCAGCGCGTAAGGCCGGAAAACGAGCCGACTGACCACACGTGTGGACGTAAAATGTGCAGCAGGAACGCAAACGCAATTTATCTTCAATGTTGCCTTTGTGTTCCATTGCATTCTCTCTTTCTTTCTTTCACATGCACATTCTTTCTTTCTCTCTCTCTCTTTTCTCTCTCTCTCCCTCTTACCTTCTCTTTTTCCTCTCTTTCCTTCTCTCTCTCTCCTTCTGTCTTTCCTTTTCTCTCTCTTTCTCTCTTTCCTTCTGTTCCTCTCTCTTCTCTTCCTTCTCCTACTCACTCTCTCCTTCTGTCTCCTCCCTTCCTCTCTCTCTCTCTCTCTCTCTCTCTCCCTCCCTTAATCAGTCGCTCTCTGTTTCTCTCTCTCTGTCTCATCTCTCTTTTTCTTTCTCTCTTTTCCTCTCTCTTCTCTTTTTCCCTCTCTTTTCTTCTCTTCCTTCTCCTACTCACTCTTTCTTTCTGTACCTCTTTTTCTCTTTCTGTCTCCTCCCCACCTCTCCCTCTCTCCCCCTCTGTCACCCTCTCACTCTCTGTCTCACTTTTTCCTTTATTTCTCCTTCTCTTTCTCTGTTTCTCTGTCGTGCTCTCTATCGCTCACTGCTCTTCGGGGCACTGCTACTGTTGAACGATACGGATCAGGTTTTCTGTGGTGAAAATGAAAGTAATAAATATATACAAAGTTGATACAATTTAATTCATTCTAAAGACTGTCGTAAACATGGAACCGGAAAAATGAAGAACATCAGTCGTTTCTTTGGCATGTCGTGAGAATTCCGCATAACCGTACGTGAAGTTTTAATATTTTCCTTATTCGTGCTCTCCATAAAGCTGTGAGACGGAGCCTGACTGCAACCTTCTGCAAAGCCAGGGATTATTCCTGATCTGTATTCTGTGTGTGTGTGTGTGTGTGTTTTCTTGTATGTGCTTAACTGGGTGTGTGTTTACATGATCTTCGCACGGCGCGACGTGATTATCCCTCCGGCTGCCTTTCCGTCCATTCCTCTCTCTTTCTCTTTCTTTCTCCTTGTCTATATCTGTCTATCTATCTATCTATCCGTGTGTCTATCCGTGTGTCTATCCATCTGTCTATCTATCCGTCTGTCTGTCTATCCGTCTGTCTATCTATCTGTCCGTCTGTCTATCCGTCTGTCTATCCGTCTGTCTATCCGTCTGTCTATCCGTCTGTCTAGCCGTCTGTCTATCTGTCTGTCTGTATCTCTATCTGTCCTTTCTCTCTCTCCCCCTCTCCATTCCTCTCTCTCAATCTTTCTTCCTTTCCTCTCTCTCTTTCTCTCTCTTTGAGTCTCTCTCTCGCTCTTTCATCTATCTATCTATCTATCCATCCATCCATCCATCCCCTTTTCCTTTTTCTCTCTCCTCCCTTTCAATTTCCCGCTATTTCTCTCTCATCACTCTTGCGCTTTTCCCCTCTCTCTCTTTTGCCTCTCTCTTTCCCACCCCTTTATCTGTGTATCTGTCTGTCTGACTGTCCGTCCATCCATCCATCCATCCTTCTGCTGTCCTTTCCTTTTTCTCACCTCTCAATCTCCCTCTCCATTCGTTTCTCTCAATCTCTCTCCCCTTCCTCTCTTTTTTTGCTTCTCTCTTTACCATCTCTTTATCTATTTATCTGTCTGTCTGTCTGTCTGTCTGTCATTCTCTCTCACTCACTCACTCACTCACCCTGTCTCTCTCTCTGTCCGTCTCTGTTTATCTCCTTCGGCCGATTGAGAGGAAAGACGAGGGCGGTCGGATGTCATTATCACCGTGCGGCACCAAATAAGGCGCCCCAAAACGTGACAGCATGCCAACCTCGGGTCTGCACGCATTCGCCCGTCCGTTCGTCCGTCCATCCGCTGCTTGGGTTCGGCTCATTTAGTCGCCTTCTAACGAGCGACTACAGCCAAAGCCCTTCCGTAATCCGAAAAAATGCCATTATCTTGGCGTCACTTTGCTCGTTTGCCTTTTCCGTCTCCCGTGCCACAACTACTTGGCAGTGAGGGCCAGAATGTGTGTGTCTGATTCTGTGTGTGTGTGTGTGCGTGGAGTGCAAGTCTGGGATTTGGAGCGAAGGTTGACCCGAAGCAAACGCCAATTCTGTCAGATGCGTCAGAACTCAACCGGGACGGAAAAAGAAATAAATAAAGCGCAGGAGGCGAGGAGATTAACAAGGCCTTTATTCACTGTTTGAAAGCCACACAAAGCAACAAAGTGAAATTTAATCTCTTCATCACAGCAGACGGAAGTGCAGCCGAGGTGACCCGACGCAGCTTATTTTAGGGCTTATTAATAAACCGGCTCCTCGTTAATTCATACTTTCGGGGTTGAAGCTAGTCGGGTTCGTCTGGACGGAGTGTCACTTTCGCGCCGCTCTGCTCCCTTTTTTTAGCCGCTGATTTTTTTTTTTTCCTCCCGCGACGGAGGCGGCCGATGATCACTCAACGCTGATTAGAATGTTGCAAAAGTCCATGAGCTTTAAAACAGCCTGAACTTTACCAGGGCTGGGTCTTTGGCAACAGCATTTGGGATATAAATTAATATAGAACAGCACACTCAGTACTTTACATTAAATTCTGGTCCTTGTCTTGAAAGTTTAAGCGTTAAATTTCAAATAAGTAACACCTAAAACCCAGTCATGTTTGTGCGTTGTCACAAAAACGGTCTTACGTTGTTTCTCCTTTTTTCATGAAGACGTCTACTCCAAATTTAAACCTTTATTGCTACTCTGCTAGTTCTAATGGTGAAAATTAGCATTACATCACAGAAACTAGCTGGCTACAGCGCATTTCTGTCATCTAATGCTAATTTCCTCTAGAGCTCTTGTGGATATCGCAGTTTGTCTTCATGTCAAACTAGGACACTAACTAGCTAGCTAGTCAGGTATCTAGTGGAAACTAGTGTTAGATTAGGAGAACTAGCAGGAAGTAACTAGCGCTAATTTCTGTGATCTAGTACTAATATCCACTAGGGCTCTTGTGGTTATCGCAATTTGTCTTCATGTCAAACTAAGACACTAAGTAGATGGTGGAAGCGGCTAGTCAGATATCTAGTGGAAATTAGCGTTAGATTAGGAGAACTAGCAGGAAGTAACTAGCGCTAATTTCTGTGATCTTGTATTCATTTCCTCTAGGGCTTTTGTGGATATCGCAGTTTGTCATGTCCTACTAAGACACTAAATAGACAGTGGAAGCAGCTAGTTAGGCTAGTCAGGTATCTGGTGGAAATGAGCTTTAGATTAGGAGAACTAGCATGAACTAGCAGGAAGTAACTAGCGCTAATTTCTGTGGTCTAGTACTAATATCCTCTAGGGCTCTTGTGGATATCACAGTTTGTCTTCATGTCAAACTAAGAGACTGGTAAGTAAATACTGGAAGCAGCTAGTCAGGCTAATCGCGTATCTGGTGGAAATTAGCGTTAGATTAGGAGAACTAGCAGGAAGTATCTAGCGCTAATTTCTGTGATCTAGTATTAATATCCTCTAGGGCTCTTGTGCCGTTTTCTGCATGTCAAACTAAGACAATAAGTAGATACTGGAAGCAGCTAGTGGAAATTAGCGTTAGATTAGGTGAACTCGTAGGAAGTAACTAGTGCTAATTTCTCTGATCTAGTACAGATTTTCTCTAGGGCTGTTGTGGGCATCACAGTTTGTCTTCATGTCATACTAAGACACTAAATAGACAGTGGATGCAGCTAGTCAGGTATCTAGTGGAACTTAGCGTTAGATTAGGAGAACTAGCATGAACTAGCAGGAAGTAACTAGTGCTAATTTCTGTGATCTAGTGCTAAGTTCCAGTAGCTCTCTTGTGGATATCGCAGTTTGTCTTCATGTCGAACTAAGACACTAAATAGACAGTGGAAGCAGCTAGTTAGAGCTAGTTAGGCGTCTGCAACAACGTTAGAACTAGCATGAACTAGCAGGAAGTAATTAGCCCTAATTTCTGCTATCTAATGCTACTTTCCACTAGGCAGCTCATGGAAATGGCAGTGTGTGTGTTCAGGTTAAAATCAAACGCGAGTTATAGTAGCTAGAGGAAACTAGCTTTAGATATTGAGAATTAGCATGAACTAACAGGAAGTAACTAACGCTAATTTCTGTGATCTAGTGCTAGTTTTTACAAATGTGCATGTTTGTGTGCATGGGGAGGCTGGTAGCGCAACGGTTAGGAAGTTGACCCCTTGATCGGAAGGTCACAGGTTCACCTCGTGAGCGAGGTCCCGTCCCCAAGCACTGTTCCCCGGTTAGCTGCCCACTCTGCCCCTTCGCAGATGGGTAAAATGCAGAGGTCACATTTCCTTGTGGAGGACTGGTGTGCTGTGTTCACAATGACAAATAATCACTCAGACCTGTGAGAGTGAGGTGAAGAATCGATTGGGTCACAACCCAGTGAAGTAGTGAATGTAACGTTGCTGGACTGGAAGTACAGATCTGGTCAAAACTCTTTGGCAAAAATTAAGCGGATTTAGATGATAAATATGTGATTGACGGACTCACTCGGCTTCTTACAAGTTGTGCCAATCATGTGAATTTCTCACTGGTGTAGACTGAAGTGCCGATGTTGAACGATGTCTGTGTAAAGTCGGGGAGTGGGAAGGAGGAGGTACGCTGTCTTTATTTTATTGTCTTTTTGATTTAGTGTGAAGGAAGTGGCGTGCATTTTTTAAAGGGCTTTATGTTTCTGCAGTGAATAAGAGAATAAGTGAATAATTATGTCATTGTGAACACAGCACAGCACACAGTGCATCACAACCAAATGTGGCCTCTGCATTTGACCCCTCTGTGAAAGAGCAGTGGGCAGCTGACATGGACAGTGCCCGGGGAGCAGAGCTTGGGGACGGTACCTTGGAAACGTCTATAGCGTCATATTAAAATACACTTTTTACGGCAACATTTTGTCATGATTTGGATGAGGGTTTGCAGTAGTCACCACAACGCCTCGTGGGTGTAGGCACAGAGAATACTATGACTATAGATTGATGCCTTAATTGTGAGCGAGCCGTGTAACTTTTGTAGGCAAAATCTCGTGTCTGTGCGCGCTCAACTTTGCCTACACCCGCGCTCTAAACACTCCGTGCCCTCGTGCACAGATCTATGGAGCGCCAAAGATGCCACAGTTCGCTTAAAGGCACCTTACTCGAGCGCTGTAAAAAAACGACGCCGTTTACAACCATTTTACGCCATAGAGAACAGCTTTGACCATAAGTCACAGCAGTGTTTTCAACAGTGTGAAAATGATATAAAAAGCACAGGTATATTATTAAAACTATGTTTTTAACCAATTAAACGGTGTTTTACTGTCAGTTGATTAAAAATACAGGCGGATTGTGGCACTTTTGGCGTTCCATATGCTTGCGAAAGTTTCACTGAATGTACAGAAAATGTCCTCCTCTGAAAATATGAACTGAGCTGTGGATCTTGGGGAACCCTCCCACCCCTAGTTTGTTCCCATCCTTACTTTGTTAAATATATTGCAAGAGCTTTGGCCGGTGAGAGTCCGAGTCTCTACACTTCTACTAAATATTGATAATATTACGCACACAGGTATCAGCAAGAGGCCTCTTTTATACAGTATATTGACATATTGGTGTATTGACCACAGCCAAAGTCTCAGGGTCCGTCTGCGAAGTTTGATTTGAGTGTGTGTGTGTGTGGTCTTATAACAGAGTCAGCGTGCATGAACAGAGCACTGCCAGTGCGTCTCTGGTATCTGACTGGAACCCGCTGTGTCTCTGTTTACAGCAGTGAATAGGGCTGGGCGAAATGAGCTCAAATAAATCTCACGATTAATGGGCAAGATAACCTCCAGCAAAGGATTTGAATGTCAGTTTCATTTAATTGCCCAACCCTACTAGTGCGTCGGGCGTCCGCTACGCCGTCCGTCCCACGCCCTTTAAGCCGTGAGAATGGCTTCTATCTGCCGTTACCATCTAATAGGGGCGGCACTGAGGCCGGGGAGCGGCGCGAACCCGAGCGCGCCGGCACGAAGAAAGAGGGAACCGGGAGCGCTCGCTCACTCGTTCGCCCCTACCTTTTTCGCCCTCCTATCTTGTACATCTGGTGTCCCGCGGTCCATTGTGAGCCTGTCGGCGTAAGCCGGATCGCTCGATGCATTGAGATGAACTGGAGCACTTAAGAGCGGGCCGCACCAGCACAATAGAGGGAACGCAGTCCGGGCCAGGGCCACTCCTCTGCCAGATCGCACAACACCAGCCCCGAACACAAAGGGCTGAAGTCAGGTTACACAGCCACACACATACACACACACACACACACAGTCAGCTGACAAAGCGAGGGAGAGACAGAGGGAGAGAAAGATATGAAGGGACAACAGGGACAGAGGAAGTGAGATGGACAGGGAGAGAGAGAGAGAGAGAGAGAGAGAGCGAGAGAGAGTGGGGCATAAAGGCGGGGAAGAGAATGAAGCAGGGAGGAACACTGACAGAGGAGAAAGAGAAACAGGGTCAGAAAGAGAGAGAAAGGTAGAGACTGACCAAGATGAATGGATGGCGGATCAGAGATCAGAGATCACCAGAGAAAGACAGACATTGGAAAGTTAGAGAAAGAGAAAGATAGTGGGCCACAAAGGGAGGGAAGTAGAGAACGAGAGGAAGAAAGACTGGAAATGAGGAAGGAAAGAGCACAGAAAGCAAAAAGAAAGAAAAGTTTGGGGGAGACACTTAGTAGGTAGTGGAAACAGCTAGTCAGGTATCTAGTGGAAATTAGCGGTAAATTAGGCAAACTAGCAGGAAGTAACTAGCGCTAATTTCTGTGATCTTGTGCTGAATCCCGCTAGGGCTCTTGTGGATATCGCAGTTTGTCTTCATGTCAAACTAAGACACTAGGTAGACAGTGGAAGCGGCTAGTCAGGCTAGTCAGGTATCTAGTGGAACTTAGCGTTAGATTAGGAGAACTAGCAGGAAGTAACTAGCGCTAATCTTTGAGCTAAGAGGATGGGCGGAGCAAGTGAACTAGGCATGGAGAGACAGAGAGAAAGGTACACTGAGAAAGCGAGACAGACATTTGAGGAACATAAAGGAAGGAAAGGAGGGCAGAGGAAGTAAAAAAGGAAGGAAGGCAGGTAAGATAGAGGAAGGCAGGAAGGATAGAGCAAGTAAGAGGAAGAAAGGACAGGGGAAGTAAGATAATGGAAGACAGAGTAAGGAAAGAAGTATAGAGTCAGGAAGGATAGAGTAAGGAAAGAAGTATAGAGGCAGGAAGGAAGGACAGAGGAAGGAAAAAAGGACCGGAAGTAAGAGGAAGGAAGGACAGAGCAAGTAAGATAATGGAAGACAGGGAGGATAGAGTAAGGAAAGAAGTATAGAGGCAAGAAGAAAAGACAGGAAGAAAGATAGTAGAAGGAAGGAAAGACAGAGGAAGTAAGAAGAAGAAAGGACAGAGCAAGTGCGATAATGGAAGACGGGAAGGATAGAGTACGGAAAGAAGTATAGAGTAAGGAAGAAAGGACAGAGTAAGAAAGATAGAGGAAGGAAGGACATAGCATATAAGATAATGGAGACAGGAAAGATAGAGTAAGGAAAGAAGGATAGAGGCAGGAGGGAAGGACAGAAGAAGAATGGAAGGCCAGAGCAAGTAAGTTAGTGGAAGGAAGGACAGAAGGAAGGACGAACGAACGGACAGAGCAAGTAAGAGGAAGGAAGGACAAAGAAAGTAAAATAGCGGAAGATAGACTGAAAATGAGGGATGAACGCAAAAGAGAGAGAACGAGAATGAGCGGCATTTCATTGTTCCGGCTCAGACAGACAGACAGACAGACAGAAAGATGGAGAGAATGAAAGAGAGAGAAGTACAGAGATAAAAGTCTCTGAGTGTGAGAGGAAAGACAGAGAGAGAGAGAGAGAGAGAGAGAGAGTGAAAGGACGGGATGACGGTTTGAGATGTTCGCCCTGCCATTGAAATTTCATCGCGCTGACCTCTTCTCCAGGGCTTATAACCGCTCTCTGGTGATTGATCTCCAGGTCCGGGAGCTTCGAACCCTCGTAAAGCCTCGCCATTGGTCGGCAGCTTTACCGGCGCTCATCCCTATTGGCCGCAGAGCCTCCTCCAGATCCCCTCCAGGCCTGTCTTGTATCTGTTCCGAAAGCGAGCTCGTCACGCTGACTCACTGTTTGAAAAGTTGTCGGGATAAAGTTATTCAAAAGCTAAACGCTGCTAGCGAGGAACCTGTCAAGAAGGAAGCCTTTCTTTTTCTTTTTCTTTTCATTCCGTCTCTCTTTGTTGTGCTTTCGACCTCACTCTGGCGTCAAGATAAGAGCCGAGGAAAGTTCTGGCATTTCAGGAGGCAAAACACAAGATCCACCCCCCACATCCCGTCCCTTTTTCTTTGCGTTATCTTGTGCGAGCGGAATATCTGTTAACGCTGAGTATATTAGTAGCCTCTCTCACTCCCTCTCTCTCTCCCTCCCCCTCTCTCTCTCTCTCTCTCCCTCCCTGTCTCTCTTTTTCTCTCTCTTTCTCTCCCCCGCTGACATATGAGCTGGCTTGGCAGAGCAGCGCTTCGGTCAGATTGTGAGGAGAGTCGCTCGGGTGTCTAGTGTTTGGACAGGCGGGAGCTTAACAGCAGGGGACGTGTCCAGTTCCCACACGACGTTACGATGCCGTTTGCGCAACGAAAGGCTGCTCGAAAGTTTGGATTCAACACATCAGACTTCAAGAGCGTTTACCTGATGAGTTTTATAGGTTTCCAAATTCCCACCTTGTCTATAGGGCTGTGCGATCTGAGCAAAATCTCATATCCCGATACAAGACGTGTCATATTCCGATAATGACATATTTTCGCAAGCAAAATCTCGTGTCTGAGCGCTCAAAACACTGTGCACGCTCTTATGGAACGCCTAAGGCGCCTTAATTCACCCATATATTTATAAAACACCAGTTTTTACGCTGCTTTATTTATTAAAAATAATTTTTTTTAATGACGCTCGTATATACCAGCGCTTTTTTACTAGAGGTCGACCGATATTGCTTTTTCATTGCCGATATCGATACCGATTATTGCTAGTTGACGGAGCCGATTACCGATATTTCTTCTCCTCTCCTTCTCGAAACTTCATGCTGCGCCCGTGTGAGTGTGGTGTGAGTGACCACAAGGCTTCAGTGTTGATTGGCTACTACTTGTGGGACATATAGCCAAACAGAGCCAGCTGTAGGCGGGACATTAAATGAAGCAGCGAGTCGAGAGCAAACAGCACTGAGAGAAAGAGACAGCAGCGGAGCCGCAGTAGTGCACTTTGTTATTACTTAATATCGGTGATGGTCAAAATGAAAACAACTGATGATCGGCAAATGGTCTAATATCGGCCCCCGATAATCGGTCGACCCTTAGTCTGGATAAGAGCGTCCGATAAATGCCAAGAAAATCAAAACTAAAAGAGTGAAAAGATTTTCTTTTGGGGAATCAATGGAAGGACCTCACACATAAAGCAAGACACGGATGTGTGTGTGTGTGTGTGTTATCGCCAGTTTGTAGCTGTGGCGTGAGGTGAAGGCGTGAGTCAAAAGTGCACTGACCTGCACATTGTGAGAGAAGTCTTTTCAGCTTGTTCTAACAAAGCAGCATGCCAAGTGTGTATTTTTGTGTGTGTGTGTGTGTGTGTTTGTGCATAGATCTCACAGCGTGTGCGTTATTCCAGCGCGAGGCTTTAGAATAGGACTTTTTATTCAAGACAATCTGTGCACTTGTTAGGAGCCATTGTCTGAGCGGTGCCGAACGCTGAATTCTATCTTCGCTCCGAGCGGCAGCACGGCAAGAACGGGAGAGGAGAAAAAAACGACGAGAGTGTGAGAGGCGGCCTGGAGCTCGGTCGATAGTGCGAGACAAAGACGCGATGCGTTTTCGTTCGCACGTGTCGAGTGAGCGAGATCCGCTCCTCTTTTTTTTTTTCTTTTTTTTAAGATAGAGAGCCAGGTCGAGACGAAGGTTATGCGTCAGCCTTCGCCAGACCCGAGTGAAAGACGACTAAAGACCCTGAAAAGGAGTTCGTGTTCGCCAGCCGCGTGGGGCTTTTGTAAAAGCGCTCGGTCGACCTGAGTGGTGCTGCTTCGGCGGGAAATAAATGCCGGCCGGCGCTATCGCGTTGCTTCATCACGCGTCTCATCTAGGGGCGGGCGATTATATCGAATATACGCTATACGTCTCGGCTTGTTCCGCGCGCAATGTGGTAAATGACTGTACCGCGAACATTGAGTACAGATCCTCACATTGACGTTCAACAAACAGCATGAACGTCTCTTTCGGTTATTCCATGCGCAAAAGCGCATAAATGACATCTTGGCGTTGTTAAAACCCTGTATGTGAGCGCTCGCGACTCATGTGGAACGCCGTCACTCGCTAAAACGCTGATCTCAACATGGGTTTGGTCTAGGGATGTACTGATCCGATACGTACGGTATATCGGATATCCGTCCGTTTATGGCTCAGATAGCTGGAGAGGGTTTAGGGAAGACGGGGGCTATCTTCGGAACCAATTTTTTGTCAGTTAAATTGTGGGTTTTTTTTTTTCTAGGCCTGTCTGATTGCGTCGACAGTGGTACTGTTCCTCTGTGATTGGCTCCTTTTTCACGACAGAACAATGCTTTCCCAAAGACGTGCTTTGTTATGCGGCGGCAGCTGTGCTGCGGTAAAGCTGGCTTAATTTTTGACATTGGTTCGATTCTTTTGCGACGTGTTGAAAGGATAGTCAGCGGGACAAGCAAGGCAACACACCGCAGCCCCAAACGTTCAGCTAATTGCTCAGTTATATTATTTAAATTATACTGCTTAAACGAGCCCACTTCTACGCCACAGTAAGGGACATTTGAATAATTCCACTCTCCTATCTGAGACGCTCTGCCCACCAGGTAGAACTGCTAGCGTTTCCTGATTCGCCATGTTTTCTCACAAGCGCTAGCATTGGTATCGCAATGAAGAGGTCTACCGGCGGAGTGTTGCCCTATGGACGGTCTGTTAGCAGCAGCCATGCGGATTATTTTCACGCGAGGTAAACTCTCGCCGCAAATTTTCAGCAGAGCCGTTAAGTGGAGTTCATAGATCTTTTTTAACTTAATCTGAGACCTTACTACGCCAGGTCTGGCTTGCGATCTCGGCGTTCCTGATCGTTTTAGTGCCACAATGTTAGGGACCGTCACAAAATTACAGAAACGTGTTTCAACAAATGCCTTACGCAGAACCTCGTCAGTCGCCTCCTCACAGAGAAATACCTAACTTATTAATTAAACACTGGCGTCGGGTTGGCGCTCGAGATCGGCCAATACCCAAAGCCGAGGTGTCGGCATCAGAAATGGAAAAGCTTGATCTGTACAGACCTACTTTGGTTGACAAAAATGATTTTCAAAAGACGTTTACGTCCAGCCGACTTCCCTCTTTTTTTTGGCCCGACTTTTGAGGGCAAAGTCCATTTTTCAACCTTTGCTCGAAACTCCCATCAGACCTTTACGTTATTACCGTCCGAGTGGCTTAAGAGCGTCCCTGAGACGTTGGACCGGGAAGCTGAAAAAGCGATCTTATCGGCGCCTCTGCAAATCTATAAATAATGATAGCCCCGGCTCTGAGATCAGCCTTTGGTCAAGCGTTTCAGAAGTGTCACGTCCAATGCTGACGTAGCTGACTTCAAATTGGGACGAACGTGACAAGCCTCGTCTTTTAAAAAAAATATTTAATGATGGTCCCCTCCCGAGGCCGCGCTGTCGCTCTTCGGCCCAAAAGGAAGCACCTTCTCCATTTGGCTTAACAAATTTCCAGCCATTTTCCGCGCCACTCTTTACACCGCCCCCCAAGCAATCTTTTGGGAAGCCGGGAGTGAGAAGTGTTGAGTCATGGCGCAGTAAATCAAAAAGGGCCTGCGCAGTCAGGAAACTGGCAGACGAGGGGGAAGAGTAGCGCCGTCTGATTGCTGCCTCCTGGCTCGGGGCTTGATTTATCAGAGCTGCCTGCTGCAGTTATCAATCTCGCCCCGGCGTCGGGACGAGCAGATTCCTTTCCTGAGCAGGCTGAAGGGGGGCGAGAGAGAGAGAGAGCGCGCACGCAGTGAGAGCATGTGTAAGTCTGGGCAATTAATCGAAAATTCTGGCATTCACCGGGCATTTGACCTATCCGTGAAAGAGCAGTGAGTAGCTTCTTTTTTGGCAACGCCCGGAGAGCATTGCTTGGGAACCTTAATCATGAGTACCTCCGTGGTACCTTTACCTGTGTGGGATTCAAACCGGTGACCTTCCGATCACTCCCTAAAAACACACTCTGCCCCGTTCAGTCTGGCACTACATCTTGTGTGTGTTTTATTTAGGGGGTGTAAAATTAGAGAGTTATGCACTATTCCATCAGGTAAAAATCAGGGCTGGGCGATATGAGCTCAAATCAGTATCACGATTAATTGAAGGTTTTATTTCGATTGCGATTAATAAAGAATTCTTTTGAAACGAATGATTCTTTCAGCGTTTCTTTGGCCTCATAGATCACTGACGAAGTTTGCACTGTTAATTCGAGGTGTGAACCTTCACTGGTCTCACGATTCTATTCGATTATGATTATATCAACGATTCGATATATCGATGTACCACAATGCATCCCGTCAATTTTTCTACACTACTTCTAGAGATGCAACGATCCAACTTTTTCAGATGCCGATTCTTGGGCTTTGGGTATCGGCCGATCCCCAGTACCGATCTGATACCAGTTTGGGGTTTTTTGGTACCTTTACAGCCCCAAGAGAATTTGGCGCGTTTGTCTATACTGTTGTGTTCAGGCTTATTCTAGTGTTTGTGTAGAAGTTAGCCAGTTGTGTTCAGGACATAATGACAGTGTCTGTATTGGATTTATTGGAGTTTTTATTATGTGGAGATATTCTATGGTTTAGCACTACGAAGGAAAAATAAGGTTAGCACCAGGTGGAAACGCTTCTTTATCCATTTGGAATCCATCTGGATATAAAATAAAATGATTTGATGACTAATAATGTATTTTTCTATACTTATTTTTTACTCTCTAACACTGTAGAATATAAAAATTATTTTTCCGATTAATTGGCTAATTTTCAGCCTACACCTCATATTGGACATGATGGCGTTCCACACAAGAGTCGTTTTGACAAGACGGCATTCCGTACCACAACGCAACGACCTAATTAAGCGTGCGTGCTTACGCCAACGTAGAAAAACCTACAATTTGCAGATCGGCTGCATTGATCGGGCCAATGCCACCGATACCCCATCGTAAATCGGACCGATTTCCGATTCACGTATCGGATCGGTGAATCCTTAGTTACTTCACATTGCACGCAGGTCGGGCAGCCATAGTTACTACCGTGATGTTCTTCTTTAGCTAGAATTTTTATGCGGTAGCCAAAAAATGTCATTACAATATAATCGATTATGGTCTGCCACTTCACCGATGCAGAATTGTTCACAGTGCATTAAACAGATGCTAGGGGAAGTATTATCGGAATGATATTTTCAAAAAATATTCGTAATAACTGAAATTGGCAAGGTTAATATTCGATTAATTGCCCAGCCTTACCAGCTTTAATATTTGGGCTTATTTGCTGCAGAAACCTGGTCATAATCCTTCAAAAATCCAAATCAAGGAAAAATGTTCAATTAATCGTGATACTGATTTGAGATCATATCGGCCAGCTGTAAGTGCGAGAGGGCTTAATGCTTGATGTTGGCGTCAGAAGCCGCTCGAGGCCTCCGGGCCGCTTTAAAAGGGGGTTCAAAGGAGGACTCGAGCTGGCCAGCTTAAAAACACACGTGTGTGTATGTGTGTATATGTGTGTATGTGTGTGTGTGTGTGTGTGTGTGTGGTGCTTTTGTTCGACGCCTTCCTGGTTCCACACTCTCCTCCTTTCCTCTCTCCTTCTGTCTCACACACACACACACACACACACACTTACACAACGAAACAGACGGAGGGCGCTCGGGTGAACGGGTACATGCCTCGCCACAGGGATTCTGGAGGGGCTTTTCTTCACCCCCCCCTCAAGCGTCTCTCAGCGTCTCTGAGAGTTCCACATCTCGAGCCATTTCCCGCTTTTGTGTGCCGGGTGTTCGAGTACACGGCGAAATGATCCATTACCACCACCTGCGTGATGTGTGTGTGTGTGTGTGTGTGTGTGTGTTAGGCATGTAAAAGGCAGATTTCATCACTATACGGTAATACTGTATATCAGTTCACAAATCACAAATAACGACTAAAATATCATTTGAGCATTTTTAAAATTCCTAGGTAGTGCACATGGAAGTGACTTTTTTTCTTAAAATGTTGTGCACTACGCTGAAAACGCTCCGCCCTCGCTCCACTCTGCTTTCACGCCCGGCTTGACTTGGCGCTATGTTAGAAATGTCAGAAATATGGTGTTATTTTTGGACCAAAATTCTGAGTGCGCAGTGGAACTTTGGCGAGCAAAATCCCTCGTCTTTACGTGCCCGACTCTGCCTTCCTCATTTATCGGTGTCGGCAGATATAATCGTGAAAGTGGCGGATATCGGGCATCGGGCAAAAAGTCCCTTATCGTGCATCTGTGGTTACAATATGTTTGATGTTTTCACTTTGGAGTGAAGCTGTGTGCTCGTTGATGCTTGAATCAATGTAGCGATGTAGATCGATGTATCATTACACCCCTGGTGTGTGTGTCTGTGTGTGTGTTCTGTAGGGTTAACATTTTAAGTGCACTCATGTCTGTGCTTGCACGTTTTTCCCACCCAGCATCTCTGCCTTACCTTTTTCCACTGGGGCGTGTGTGTGTGTGTGTGTGCGCGCGTGTGTGATCCGCTCGCATGCACGTGTTGGCGCTCGAGGGCGATATTCGCCTCTCTTTTGTCGGTTGCGCATTGTGTTTTGGCAACGCCTGCGCCCCGCTTTTTAATACCGAGCCCACACTGCGAGCGCCGAGGACGCGGAGTCGACTTTCATGGCGGTAAAAAGGCGTGTAACCTTGAGCGACCCACTTTCTAAAACAGAAGACTCGCCTGCTTGCTTGTTTTCTTGCTGCTTTTTTTTTTTCTTCTTCTTCTTTTTCTTTCTTTCTTTCTTTCTTTCTTTCTTTTTCTTACAGCCGCACCATGAAAAGCGTAGCCCGAGATGCTTAGAGCCTACGGGGATGTGATTGAGTAGGACGAGGAGGACGAGTGTGGAAATCTGACCAATGCCCCGCTTTGCAGGATTAAGTGTGTGTTTGTGTGTGTGTGTGTGAGGGTTGTGCCCGCGCGGGTGTGTCTTCGCTCACTCACGGTCAGGCCATTTGTCTTGTTTGGATTTGACGTGCCAGGGTCCCGTTCGCATGCTGACCGTCGCAGCACGCGAGCTTCCTGTAATTAATAGGGACTCTCACCTGCTGTCAGGCCGGGACCAGGTGCTGCTTTGACGCCGGGGACAGCAGGATGGATTGGAGAGGCGTTATCTTCCCCCGGCCTGCCAAATATTCCCTCCTCATATCTCAGCCTTCCTTCCTTCCTTCCTTCCTTCCGCTTGAGGCTCGTTTAAAAAAAAAAAAAAAAAAGCCCTGCAGGCTGTGGGCTTTTTAAAGAAAATAAGACTGAAGTTTACAGGACGGCTCTCGGTAAAGGAAGAATTTTTGTCGAAACTCCTGCTTTGCCGCTAATCGATATCGATTAGGGCAGATGGTGCAAACGGTTGGGGTTTCCCCCCATGTGATCAGAAGGTCGCTGGTTCGAATCCCAGACCGGTAAAGTTACCACTCAGGTACTCGTAACCAGGGTGCCAAGCGTAGCCCGAGATGCCCAAGCACTGCTCCCCGTGTTAGCTGCCCACTGCTCCCTCACGGATGGGTCAAATGCACATTTCATTGTGGTGCACTGTGTGCTGTGCTGTGGTGTGTTCACAATGACAAATAGTCACTGACTTTCACTAGGGTTGCACGATAATATCGGAATCATATCGGAACCGGCATCGGACCGATGCTTGGATTTGCCCGATAGTTAGATTTCAGCCGATGTTTTGTGACGTATTTATTGTACGTCAGAAAGGTAGCTCTTGTGTCAGGTATGTCCAAAGTCCGAGGTGGGATTATATACGGCCCGCGCCTTCTGTCTTAAAATGTATGGCGTTATTTTGTGGCAAAAATCCTGAGCACGCAGTGGAACTTTGGCCAGCAGAATATCTTGTCTTTAAATGCTCAGCTCGAAGGTGCTCGGGTTCGACTTTGCCTTCCTCGTTTGCAGATATTTTTATCGGTATCGGAATCGGCAGATATAAGTATGAAAAGTATCGGATATCGGCATCAGCCAATAATTCTCACATCGTGCATCCCTAGAAATAATCTTGAGGCTCTTGAGTTGAATCGAATCGAAATCATATCATAACTGACTTAGCACAGTTTTTTTTCTTCCAGGCCGCTTGGAGTCGACGGTGTTTTTTGTAACGGCAGTTTCGCTTCGTATTCCCATTTCGTTGTGCTCTCTTACCGCAAGATCATACTGTGCGTTAGATTTTAAGGCAAAACCTTCCCATTTTAAAGCATCTTGTTTAACTTGGGAATCTGGCTTGTCACCGAGAGCTTCTGGGGATGCGCTGATTCGATCCTGATATCAGAAATCGGTTCGATGCTGACTCGAAAATGCGGGATCAGTAATGATAAGAAAGGGTTGATTTGTGGGGCCGATCTGGTTAATGAAATTACGTATTTAGCGAGAAAGTCCTGGGTTCGACCCCCGGCTTTCCGTGTGGAGTGTTCTGCCCGTGTTGGCGCGGTCTTCCGCGACCCCGATAGGGATTAAACGGTATTCACATAATGAATGACTGAGTTTGTGACTTGTGAATTCATGTTTAACATTTTGTTCTCATCTGGCACAGTTGGAGCTCATTAGCGAATGACAGGTTCTTTGTGAGTTTTGACAAAAAAAAAAATCCTTAAGAATATATATTGAATGCCATTCATTCTACAATATCATTTTATACTGGAATTTTAATAGAGGTCGACCGATATTTTTTTACTAGGGCCGATATCGATACCGATTATTTCTAGTGAACAGGGCAGATAACCAGTATTTGGGACCGATCTGCAAAAAAAACACCAACACAAAACTTTATTTAAATAACTTTATCGTTTATAAATACTTGAACATTAAAAAATATTAAACATTTTAGTAACTGTATAAAACTGTAAAACTTCCAAATTCCAGAATTCCAAATTAAGCAGCAGCAGGGTGTGGTGATGAAATCAAAGCTGCTCAGCGTGCTCTCTACTAACCTAGATCTCGGAGCCACAGGAGTGCACCTTGTATTTATTTAATATCGGTGATGGTCGGCAAAATGTCTCATATCGGCCTCTGATAATCGGTCCGGACGATAATCGGTCTACCCTTAAGTTTTTTGCTGCACTAAAAGGCTTACACTTGAATTGCAATTCCCGTTAATTTTGGAGATTTTGAAGCTGCTGGCGCGTTTCTTACACGTTGTTACACAAAGTTAGGAAAGCAGAGTTTTACTGAAGCCTGAAGTTTATAGGACGCTTCTCGCCAAAAGCCCTTTCGTCTGTGCGAGACGTCTGGAGGGTCTTCTGTTGTTTTGCTGCTGTTTGTTTCGTTTTTTTTTTTTTTCGTCTGAGGGCATCTGCACTACTTTAAAAAAAAAAAAAAAAAAAATCATGTCTCCGGCAGTATTGACAGCTCTACGATTTCAAAGCCCACGGCCTCGTCTTTTAACGGAAACGGATCAAAGCGAGAGGCCGGCGACTTTTCTCACATGCGACGTGACGCGTTTCGAGTGCCGATCCTCAAGCGACGGCGACGCCTCGTATGCCCGGTTCGCTCTGCTGGCGTGCTGCAAGATTGCACTGTGCGTTCGATTTTAAGGCAAAACCTTCCCGCTTTAAACTGTCTTGTTCAATTTGGGAATCTGGCATGTCACAGGCAGCCTTTAAACCGCAGGTTAGGGATGCACTGATTCAATCCCGATGACAGATATCGGCCCAAAATCTGAAATCGCTTCCAAATTAGGAACCGGCATCGGAGTGGGACTGTCACCAGTGCAGTGGAAATGGCTTATTTCTAGGGACGCACGATATGCCGATATTTTCGTGCCGACACCAAAGCTGGCAAATGAGGAAGGCGGAGTTGAGCGTGTAAAGACAAGATATTTTGCTCGCCAAAGTTCCACTGCACGCTGAGAATTTTGGCACAAAAAGAACGCCATAGTTCTGACATTTTGAGCATTTCGAGCGCAGCGCACATTTTAAGCAAAAGTCACTTTCCGCCCTTTGTGGTGTATCAAGATAAATACCTAGTACTACCTAGTACGTGGAGAGCCGTTAAGCTACAACGTATTTCCTGAGATGCATACTACCGCGTAGAAAACTAAAAAGAGCGCCTTACCTACCATACTATTAAGTGCGGCAGTACGTGGCTCTGGACACAGCCCGTGTGCAAGCTCACATTCGCCAAGTGAGGTAAACGCAATTTACAGTAGTTCGTAAAAAAAATTTGCAGGCAGAGTTGAGCGCAAAATGTCAAGAGATTTTGCTTGCGAATGTTCCACAGCATGCTCAAAATTGTGACACAACATAACATTTAAAGACAGAAGAGACGAGACGAAATGTGGTCATCAGCGACTCTTTCCCACGACTAAGACGAGACGATGACAAGACTGCACCAGTGTTCTAAAAGTGCTAAGACTGTGTTAATGTGCCTTATTGTTTACGAATAAAAGCGAGACTAAAATGTTTTGCATGAAATAAAAACTAAACAAAACCTCCTCGTTTTCGTCTACACAAGAGACCACCAGACTCCCTGTCATGTGTTCGTGCCAGCAGTTCGTCTACGTCGCGTTCCTGCGCCTCTCCGGGCGCAAAACTACGTGCAACTACTTGCGCCTGTGGTTATTATTACATTTAATCAATATTTTAGCGGTGTGGAACACAAGTCAACTGGAAAGGTAAACAAAAATCATCTCTGGAATAAAAAATAAAAAAGACTAAAATGTTTTAACGAAAACTTGACTAAAATACCTTGAGATTTCGTTTGACTAAAGCTAGACTAAAATGTTGAGACTTTTAGTCGACTAAAACATGACTAACAAAAACTGATATGTGAATGACTAAATATGAGTAATACTAATAAGGAACTTTGACACAAGACTAAGACTAAATTTTAAAAAATGGGCGACAAAATTAACACTACCTTGGACTTTGAACATGCCTTTCACGACCGCTACCTTTTTGACGTAAAATTAACGTCGTAAAATATCAGGAGAAAGTATCTGGCAAATCTAAGCGTCGGTCCGATTCTGATATAATTCCGATATTATTGTGCAACCCCAGTTATTTGTCGTGAGAGTTTTGCAAAAGTATAGACACTGAAAAGTTTGCTACAAACCTGCTACGTCACAAGACACAGAAAGAGCAAAACTGCCATTCTGCAAAGCTTAAATGCTGACCTCTTTTAATGACATCAGCGCCCTGCGGCGCAGCATTGGCTCAGAGTAGGCCAACGCGCCTGATAACACGCCGCAGGAACTGGCTCCTGCCTTCTCCAACAGCAAGCCTAATGAGCGAGACCAAATCAGGACAGATCATTCGCTTGCGGTTTTGGTACCAAAAAAAAGGTGCGCAACATAGGAGTTTTGGTTGTTGTCAGATTTAGCGCCGAACCATTGCCGTTTTTCAAAGACCCGGGTAAGAAAAGTCCTGCTGTCCCCGTTATAGCTCGGGCGGAATCCTTTTGGGTTTGCGGCGTCCTCAGCTTCATTAGAACGGCCCCCCGGCGGGAGCGTGGCGTTGCTTGCTGAGGGAGGCTTAGCGGGGCCCTTGCGCCCTGCTTCCGCCGCCAGGATTGATCAGCCGCGGTCTGGCCGAGGCGGCTGCTCTAATATTCATGATCTAATTATTCAGGAAAAGGGGAGGAGGGGGTTAGAGCGGCGAGCGGTAACGAGTGATTTAACCTCTTGTCGGGGGCTATAAAAGGAAGCCGGGTTAATCTTTCTGGCAACCTCTCTTCCACCCGCCTCAAATTGCCCTTCAGTTCCCCGGGCCTGCCTGCTGAGGCATACAAGATGGCATACCAGTGTGACGACTCTCTCTTTTCACAAACATAAACACACTAGTACCTCAGGTACCATGTTACTACCACTGGTTCCACAAGACGCCTTGAATGTACCTAGCAGCACATGCACCACGTTACTACCACAGGTTCCACGAGACACCTCAAATCTGCCTAGTACCACGTTTCTCCCGCAGGTTCCACAAGACGCCTCGATTCTGCCAAGTACCATGTTAGTATCACAGGTTCCAGAAGATGTCTAGAATTAGCCTAGTACCACAAATACCATGTAAGTACCAGAGGTTCCACCAGCTGTCTAGACTACCACATGACGCCTCAAGGCTGCCTACAGTTTCCACGCATTTCTCAAATCCAAGGTAATGCTGACGCCCATTGCCGCTCCATGCTTGTTGAATTTCTTAGAACGTCGCACAGAACGACCTTTGATTGCTTGCGACAGCTTCTCCAAACTCTCTCGTCTGCGTTTTTCCCGATTGCAGCTCACCCTGGTTTTCTCGCGATTCTGTGTTATCCCGTCGACTCGCCGCTTTTCCTCAACCGACCGACAAAACCCCCTCTCTTGCACGCGGACCAGACGACTAGCAGCTTTGCGCGCCGAGTTGACTAAAAAATTAATGCGTCGAAAGCGGCGTCGGGGGCTTGCGGTTAATCAGCGCAGCGCAGTCGGTGAAATTTGCTGGGATTTGGAGAGATTAGGCCGGCCTGCCTGAACTGCTGGACTGAACCCAGTCAACTCGGCCCCGGGCCCGGCCTCGGCAAAAGCCTCCATTACGCACGGCTGTTTCCTCCCGTACAAACAGCCTCATTATATGCATTTTCAACCCCCCTCGCATAATGCCACGCTCCTGCCTCTTGTTTTTCAACGGCACGGCACGCCAGCTCCACAAAACAGCACCTCAAAAACCTTGCCGAATCCCATTTACGCCGGCAAGCTGTTCGTTCGCCCCTTTTCTGCCGTTTCGCAGCCTTAACCTCTGCGTGCAGCGGTGCCTTTTTCTTTTATTATGGCGTCATACATGTGTAACGACCGCAGCCCTTTTCTAATAGCTGCCGCCTCGCTCACACAAAAGAGTGAAAACACAATACAGGCGAATTGCCTCGGGCGGGAAAAAAAGAAGCACAACAGCAAGCGATCTTATATATACGGGAGCACCCGCGTTCCAGCTGCTTGTCCTCCGCTGGGTGATTCAGAGCCCGGAACGCTTCTTGTAGCCTCCACTTTCTCACACTAGAACTCCTACGCCAGCCACTGGCCTCTGCCTCCGCAAAAAGCCCACTTGATCCGAACCCGAGACCCGAAACGCTTGAAGTAGCTTCGAGTGGGACGTACGTACATGCGGACGGACGGACAGACCGGGGATCGGCTTTCCTCGCCGGTTAATTTTTCCGATGTGCGCTGGGAAAGCGCAACCAGAACACGAGACTGCGAGGGTGCATCTCGCTTCACTGTGTTGTCTTTCCAGGATCTGATCTCGTCTCTGCAGCTGGCTGTGGGAGCTCGTTTCTTAGGAAAACGAAAGCCGGACTTGGTTTGAAGGTCGGGACCGTGACTGAGGAGATAAAAGTCCCATGACTTCACGGCTGGCTTACTGTGTAAACCTGTTTTGTCAGATGTGGCATAACAGTGTTTACGCTTGCTCAGTTTGTTACATTTCATTTCCAAGTAAAAATTGCGCGTCCATGAATCAGCCTGGTTAAGTTAATGGTCCGGTAAGCTACCGGAAAGGTACTCCTAACTCTTACACTTTCTGGAATTTGAAGTGAAAGTGAGTGATTATTTGTCATTGTGAACACAGCACAGCACACAGTACACCACAACAAAGTGTGACCTCTGCATTTGACCCGTCTGTGAAGGAGCAGTGGGCAGCTAACATGGGCAGCGCCCAGGGAGCAGTGCTTGTGGACGGTGCTTTTGCTCCTCAGTGGTAACTTTACTGGTCCTGGATCGAACCTGCAACCTTCTGATCACAGGGCGAACATCCTACCGTTACACCACAATCTGCCCCATTTCTCCTGATACTGGCGGTACTATGCTGGTTCGAGATGTCTTGTGGTACATGTGGTTCTAGTGCGGTACTTTTGGCAGATTTTAGACACTTCGTGGTACTTGTTGTTCTGGGCAGGTTTGAGATGTCTTGTGTTACTGTAGTACTAGGCAGATTCGAGATGTGGTCTTTGTGATATTAGTGTGGTGTTTCTAGGCAGATGTGGGAAGTCTTGTGGTACTTGTGGTTCTGTTGTGGTATGAGTGGAACTAGGTAGGTTTGAGTGTGGTACTTGTGGTAGTATGCAGATTTGTTTATATCTTCTGGTATTTGTGGTACCAGTCAGATTCAAAGTGGTACTTGTACCAGTGTGGTTCTTATGGTGCTAGGCAGATTTGAGACATCTTGTGGTACTAGCCTGGTACTTATGTGGTGTTAGGTAGATCTGAGACATCTTGTGGTACTAGCATGGTACTTATGTGGTATTAGGCAGATATTAGAACATCTTGTGGTACTAGCATGGTACTTATGTAATTGTTAGGTAAACTACTTAGAGACATCTTGTGGTACTAGCATGTGAGTACTTATGTGGTATTAGGCAGATATAGAGCATCTTGTGGTACACTAGCATAGTACTTATGTGGTGTTAGGTAGATCTGAGACATCTTGTGGTACTAGCAGCCAGGTACTTATGTGGTATTAGGCAGATCTGAGAGATCTTGTAGTACTAGTCTTGGTACTAATGTGGTGTTAGCGGACCTGAGACATCTTGTGGTACTAATGGTACTTATGTGGTGTTAGGTAGATGAGACATCTTGTGGTATAGCATGGTACTTATGAGTGATGAGCAGATGTGAGACATCTTGTGGTACTAGCATGGTACTTATGTGGTATTAGGCAGATCTGAGAGATCTTGTGGTACTAGTGCGGTACTAATGTGGTGTTAGGCAGACCTGAGACATCTTGTGGTACTAGCGTGGTACTAATGTGGTATTATGCAGATCCTGAGACATCTTGTACTAATGTGTGGTATTAGGCAGATCTGAGAGATCTTGTGGTACTAGCGAGGTACTGATGTGGTATCAGGCAGATCTGAGAGATCTTGTGGTACTAGTGTGGTACTAATGTGGTATTAGAGCAACTCTGAGACACCTTGGCATGGCATGGTGCCAGGGGTATTAGGTAGATCTTATGCTGCTTGGCCCACTAGTGTTAGTAGACTTGAGACCCCTTGTGGTACGTGTGGTAGACAAATTTAATTAGCTTTATGGTACTTTTGGAACTAACATGGTACTTATGGTACTTACTGGTATGTGTGGTACTAGGCAGATTTGAGACTAACGTGGCACTGTTAATAAAACAGATTCAAGATGTCTTGTGCCACTAGCATGTTAGTCTAGGTAGGTTTGGAAGACACCTTGTGGTACTTTGGTACTAGCATGGGACAGCATAGCATAAATTACATTTACACTGGGGCCTGTTCTGTCTTTTTATGTCTATATATATGTGTAGTCTTTCTGTGAAAAACACCTTTCCAGCCAACATCAGACACATATTTGGGTTTTGTCAGACAGCGGTAGCGTTATCTGCAGAATACTTGAGAGCCTTGGCGTGTGTCCAGGAATGAGACTATGCTCGATCTGGAAGCAGGTTGTAACTTTGTGTCACGTTAGATTGGTGATCTGATTAGAGATTTGTGGGAAAGGCAGCTGTTAAACAACCTTTTCATGACGGGTTAGGCAGCTGTCGGTTCTGCGTCGATTAGGACAGTGACCTGGTTAGGATTTGAGGCGATGCCTAACCACGGTTAAGCCAGTGATCTGGTTAGGATTTGTAAACTGCCGCCTCGTTAGCCGTTAGCCCGTGTAGCGTGGTGGTTAACCCAAAAAGCGGCTGAGAGCGCGAGTAGGTAGGATTGCCGCGCGAGTTGATCTTAGAACTCTCTTACGAAGAGCTAGGTTTCCTGGCCAGTCCGTGTTCTAAAGACACACTTTCTAATCAGCGATAACTTGATAACTTCGAAGTGCGCGCAGTAAAACCGGCGAAGTCGGCGGAGATAGGCCGGGTGACTGAAATGGCAGAGCGACGCGTCGTGAGAAAATGACTCTTTAAATACCCTTTGAACCGCGAGTGACACTTTGTTGACAGGGGAGAACGAGGGCGAAGGAGAGATTTGAATTTACGGCAGCCGGCTAATGGCCTGCTACACTTTCTGCTTTATGGCGCTCATTAACGCACTCCTGCTTTCAGCGCTCTCTAGTGAAGCATCGAGGAGCCGTATTGGAGCGTTTTCCGGCAACAAATGGGGTACGTGTGTTACCTTCCTCACGTGTGAAATACTCCCACTTGTTCACTCACACACACATTACTGCCGTTTACGTCTATAGTTGCCGGATCTAAATCATAATAATCTTAACCTTAATAGTAGTTAAAATGCAGAATCTTTTCTTTTATATAAATGCTTTGCTATAAAAGCATTGATTTTCCTGTCAATGTTATCTCTCTCTCTCTCTCTCTCTCTATCTCTCCCTCTCTCCTCTCCCTCCTCTCTCTCTCTCTCTCCCCTCCCCTCCCTCTCTCTCTCTCTCTATCTCTCTATCCCCCCTCCCTCCCCTCTCTCTCTCTCTCTGCTCTCTATCTCTCTCTCTCTCTCTCTCTCTCTCTCTCTATCTCTCTCCCTCTCTCCTCTCCCTCCCCTCTCTCTCTCTCTCTCTCCCCCTCCCCTCCCCTCTCTCTCTCTCTATCTCTCTCTCTCTCTCTCTCTCCCCTCTCTCTCTCTCTCTCTCACTCTGCGCCCTCCCTCCCCTCTCTCTCACTCTCCCGCCCTCCCCTCCCCTCCCCTCCCCACCCCCTCCCTCTCTCACTCTCCCCTCTCTCTCTCTCTCCCCGCTCTCTCTCTCTCTCTCTCTCTCTCTCTCTCTCCCTCTCCCTCTCTCTCTCCTCTCTCTCTCTCTCTCTCTCCTCCCTCCCCACCCTCTCTCACTCTCCTGTCCTCCCCTCCCTCCCCTCCCTCTCTCTCTAGCCTCCTCCCCTCCCTCCCTCTCTCACTCTCTCACCCTCCTCCCCTCCCCTCCCTCTCCTCTCCCCTCTCCCCTCTCCCTCTCCCCTCCTCCCTCTCTCTCTCTCTCTCCCCTCTCACTCTCCCTCTCTCTCCCTTCCCTCTCTCTCCTTTCTCCCCTCTCTCTCCCTCCCTCCCTCTGTCTCTCTCCCCCCCTCCTCCCGCCCCTCCCTCCCTCCTCTCTCTCCCCTCTCTCACTCTCCCTCTTTCTCTCTCGCTCTCACTCTCCCCACTTTCTCTGTAGTCCCCTGGTCTCAACTCTATTTCCCTCTTTTTTTCTCGCGCTCTATCCCTTTCTTTCTCCCCACCTTACCCCTTATCTTGTGCCTTTTGCTGTCTCTCGCTTTCCATCTTATGTATATATATATAGATGCACCGATCCAACCTTTTCAGTTCCGATACCGATGCCGATACTTGGGTTTTGGTAAGGCTGTGCAATTAATGGAATTTTTATTTCAATTCCAATTTCGGCTCCAAACAGTCGCAAAAAGAATGTAATCGACAAAAAACAATTATAATTCAATTGTTTGCCACATTACGGTCTGCAAGTATACTCATATTTAGTCTTGCATTCCGAATGACGCACACTAATGCACCTTCTGAAGACTAAACGCACGTGTGTGTTCTGGTGGCGGTGTGATCTGGCGGGTAAAGATGGCTGAAAGGAGGGAGAAACAGCATCATTTAGTCAGCGAGAAAGTAAAAGTGTAATCATGTTAATCAGGATTTCAAGGTCAATGACCAAATTAATAAATGATTATGGGTTTTTTCAGAATCGAGCAGCCCTAGGTTTTGGGTATCGTCGATCCAGTACTGCTCAATACCAGTTTTAATGAATAAGTTGTGTTTTCTCATGAGAAGGGGCTGAGATTATTGTTATGCTTAAGAAATACTTGGCTTTTAAATACTGTTTTCTAAATAAAACCGTATAAAGCAATTACACCCATATGCATATGCTAAATTATTTATTAATTAAAATAACATCTTAAAAATTCTTCCTTTAAACACAGTCCTGTAATTTTGTGGCGGTCCTAATCCTCTTGGCGCTAAAACCATCAGGAGCATGAGATTGTGAGTGAGAGCTGGTGTTGTTAAGAAAATTAAACAGTATGTGCCACAGTGTGATTTGCTTTTACTTGTCTGAAACAAGCGTAATCAGCTTTACGCAGTGCCCCTCCCCGTGCGAAACCAATTGTGCTTGCGCGCATACGCAAACATTGAAAAACCTTCAGAGTCGACTGAACAGATCGGCTCCATAGATCGGCCCAGTGCCGCCAACTCCAGATCCAGCTGTTTGAGTCATTATCGGACCGATATCACGTCCACGTATCAGACCGGCGCATCCTATACATCTGTCATACTTGGGTAAAAGATGGTTTAAAGTTAGGCTTTTAGACGTATATTAAAAAATTGCGTTTTTGTGATGTATGAACCTCAGAACGATATTAAAGTGTGGGTGTGGGTGTGTGGGCGTATGGGTGTATGTGTAAGGGCTAGACATGCCAAGGCCAAAAAGAGCCACCCTTGGCAGAAAGCATGATTTAGTTAAGCGGATGATAAATCGTACTTTCTTGGCTTTCATTGGCCATGAGATGGATTGCCGCCGCTGATGGACTGCGTCGCTCTCCGACTCCTCTCTCCTTCCCAGCGGCCTGGCGCTCCGCACTAAACCTCAGCCTGAGCCGTTTAGGCTGTTGAAATGAAGCCGAAGTCTCCCCGCCCCTCCTTCCGCCCCGCCCCAAACTCATAACAACCCTCGTCAGCGCTTACATCAGCACTTAGCACCTCACTCAGGTCAGCACCGGTTCCCAGAAGTAACTCTTCACCCTAAAGAGAAGAAAATTAATAAAGCCGCGACCACAGCAACGCTCCTGCTCCCTCGCCCCCTCCTACCCGCACCTCCCCGAAATGACTGGGCAATTAACGAAAATGAATGTCAGGGCAAACCAGAACCTCTAATCATCGTAATTAGAGAATTAGAGCCGATATCGGGCGATATTTGCTATTTTGGCGATATCGGCATCGGCTGATATCCGAGTTTAATCGCCCGATATTCAGGCATCTCTGCGGACAGCCAGTTTAACTCGTTTTCGTGATCCATACTGTTTTGTAACTTTGAAAACTTTTGTTTTGTTTACAAATTATTTGTCAAGTTCAAATGTTATGTGATTTATTTATTGTTTAGACATTTACGGTTTTATTTATGTTATTTATGTTCATATTTATGTTTAGTCAGTGTTAAATAAATGTTAAGTTGAGAAATTTTATGTATCCTTTGTTATTAATAGTGTGATATTTTTATTACACAAACAGAGAAATGTCTGTTATTATTAAATCGGCCTGACCCTGACTTCTAAATATCGGCATCGGCTTAAGAAAAACCCATATCGGTCGACCTGTAATCGAAATCTTGTCGATTATTTCGTTATTTTGAAATTCTGTTGATTCTTTCGATAGCGATACTGTCAAAACTTTGAGCAGGACTTGAATTGAAAAATTGATGTGAATAATTTCCCCAGTGTGTGTTTATGCCCTCTTAGCTATACTCCCGCGTGTGTTGTCATCTGACTCAGCCCTGTTAATGTAACGCGGTAGTTACTTTCCCTGTTTGCTAGTTACTTTTATAATAGTGACATATACAGCAAATACAAACAAAAACCTAATTTTCTTTAATATAATGCTTTATTTTCACAAATTTTCTTTACAAATTTAAATAAATAAAATGTCTGAAGCCTGTATCTCAACTGTGGAAACTGGCTGATCATCTAGTAATCATCTGCGTGATTGACCCATTGCATCTGTGTTTATGTTGAATTGGGGACGAACAAGTGGGCAAGAGAACCATTGATTGCGTGCTTATTGAGGTGTGAACCTAACTATTAAATTATAATTATATGATAAACGCTATAACTTGTGTTTAATCTACACTGTCGCCGTTCTCTTTCTCATTCATCTTTTGGTTTTCTGTAAGAAAACTGTCTGTAGCGTGCAGTCAATCACAAAACAAGGAGCCATCGGCCAATAGGATTCCCAGGTGCAAAAACCTGCCCCCAAACTGCCAAAACCTACGCGGACGGTACAACACATCGGGGAAAAAGAGCGATGCATGAGAGGAAAAAATACAGTTCGCGCCAATATTATCACAACATACTTTCGATTCTTAATTTTGTGCTCTCGGTTTCACATTGCCCACCATGACTTTGAAGGTACTGTAGCGAGGGAATTTTTCACGGCAAGCCATTTTTAACGCTCTAGTTTTTGGCGTTGATCGGCGCCATACTCCGCACCCAAAATTCATTCTTTATTCGCCGCCGCGATGTGCCCCCATTCAAAGTGAATGAAAGCAGCTCCGTTGAGCCTACATGTGAGCAGCTGCCTGAATCTGGCGTGTGTGCTGCAAGTATCGCGCATACTGGGTCGGTTTGAAATCGGCAATGCGATGTGGTGATCGGCCGATCAGGTAAATCGGCGATTCCGATGGCTGGCTGATCGATCGGTGCGTCCCTAATTATCGGCCAGGGGTGCGTTTCCCAAAAGCATGCTTACTACCATAGTGTGATTATGTCGTTGCTGTATACTTTTGGCAAGCAGACCCGGAGTTGATTGTCAGAGAGGGCCGATATTAGTCATTAGTCACAACAGTCTCTGATTGGCCGATTGGAGTCACGCGAGTCGCAGTCAGTTTTTTTTTTCTTTCAAATTAATCTTGATGTTGATTGGAGGTCGCATCACCCCGCCTTACCGTAAAAGCTTATTGACCTCGTCAGGCCGCCGTAGTCTCATCCCAAAAGCCTTTGCTTCACCAACCCCGATTGTTCTGGAATTTTCCGGCCTCGCTCCTCTCTTCACTTTCACCTCCCAGAGCTCTTCTGTCCAACAACCTGGTGATTGATGGAGTGATGATGCTTCTGGTGTGTCGAGAGAAAGCGAGAGAGAGAAGGTTGAGAGAGGTTCAGCTAGAAAATCTGCTTCCAGGTTGCAATGCAAGCCCGTCTCTTCTAGCGGCTTCAGTGGGGCTGTCGGGGCCTGGAACAAAAAAGGGCCGTGTGTGAGAGAGGCGAATGGAACAAATGAGGCCAATGATAATGTGTGTCACATCCAGCTTTATTTCATTTTATTTTATTTATTTTTATTATATTTTTTCCCTTGTCCTGTCCGTTGCATTAGACAAACATTAGAATGGGCCAGGAAAATGGGCAACATGTAAGAGGAAAAACAACACAACAACAACAAGGACGACAACAACCACAACCATGTCAAAAACAAAACGAATAAACAAAAAATAACATAAAAAATAAGACATTTAAAAAAACAGACAAAAATTATATAATACGTTAAACAGAAAATGAACGAATACATCGTATTTATAACACTCATGTACATACGTATAATAACAATAACAATAGCTTTATGTGATTGAGCCTACAGTTTGGAAAAGTATTCTGTAAGTAAATTTTTGTATTTTTCTGCATGAATTACACATCCAAACACGATATTATATCAACAATATATAAACAACGATTCGATGTCTGCCGATATCAAAGCGTTTGCAACCAATTTAGTTTTTGATTTAGATTTTAAATCAATGCGATTAACTTCTATTCACAGCCGTCACAAGCTGCAAAATATTATTTGACTTTTGTTGCAGCGTTTAAATTAATCGCCTCTTTTAATAAAAATAGCTCTGCTCAACATAAAAGTGACATTACATTCGTAATACTGCGATGACTCCGGAATCGTATTGAATCGGCCGATAATTGCTTTTTTATTTTAAAATTAAATAAAGCGTCTGATCGTGGAGTTACCTGATATATTTCCACCCGATATTTGATGACGCGTTTATTGTACGTGGAAAAGGTAAGCACTTGTGAAGCTTCATCCAAAGTCCGGTTTGTTTTGTTGTTTTACGGGTAAATGTTTTAGCAAAGCAGAAAATGTTCTGCTGAACCCCAGCACTTTGTTGAAGTTGAATAAGAGTCATTTAATGTAAAAATTAGAATTATAAGGTCGATAAGCTATAACTTGCGTTTTAATCTACCTGCGCTGTTCCTCTTCCTCCGTCATGTTTGGTTTTTCTGTAGAAACTTTCTGTAGGGGCAGTCAATCACAAAACCAGGAGCCATCGACCAATAGGATTCCAAACTTCCAAAACCGCCCTTTCAAACGCGCCAGAAATCTCACTCGAGCAAAAAAGATAGATAGCCGGTAATCTACTTTGTGCGTGAGGACATTTAACACATCGAGAGGAAAAAAGACATTAGAGAGAGGAAAAATACAGTTTGCGCGCAATATGATCACAGCTGTGCACTCGATTCTTAATTTTGTGCTCTCGAGTTTCACATTTGCGCTCGCGACTTTGAAATTTACGCCCGCGGAATTTTTGCGGCAAGCCATTTTGCGCGCTCTAGTTTCGGCATGGATGTGACACCATAAGCACAGTTCTGCTGAACTGCTTAACATTTTAAATGGATTTTGACCTTAAAGGGCAGAGTTCTTCAGTCCCAGTAGGTTGTACTTTTTTTTTTTTAATGTAAAATGAAAAAAATTGCTTACTTTTTTGCTGGAGAGAAAAAATAAACCAAGTAGTGCCAAAGCCTCGCCAAAACACGATGGAAGATTCCAGTTCAGTGACGAAATAAGTCTGGTTGCGATGGGATCTGGTCAATTTAGGCTCTTTCCATGGCCGAGGGATTTCATTCAATCCGGAAGCTAAAAATCCAATCAGATAATGTCTGAAAATGGGTCCTGCCGATACCTCTATCTGGCTTTCAGAGAGCTGTTCTATTTCTCACCTTGAAGCGAGTAGAATGTTGGGGTTTTTTCACGCCACGTTTCTGCCACCGCTCAGAAAAAACACTCACTTGCAACTGCCCTCGTTCTGCAATGAACGTCAGATTCGAGTTTGACTGTGAATTTCTTCAAATCCAATGCACTTCAATTCGGAGACCATAGAGAATACAATCGTGTTGCATTTGATTGATTGTGACCTCTGCGTTCGACCCATCCGTCCGTAAAGAAGGAGCAATGGGCAGCTACCGTGGAGGAGCCGTGCTTGGGGGGGACGATACCTTGCTCACAAGTACCTCAGTGGTACCTTTAACGTTTCCGGGATTCGAACCGGTGGCCTTCCGATCACGTCGCGCAAACTCCCTAACCGTTACACGACCGAATGTGAAATTTTAGTTCAGTTCTGACTAGGGATGCGTATCGTTTGAATTTTTTCGATTCCGGTTCCGGTTCCGCTTAATCGATTCCGGTTCCGCGCGGCTTTGAAATTTACTCCCGCGATTTTTTTGCGGCAAGCCATTTTGCGCGCTCTACTTTTGACATTGATGTGACGCCATACGGTCATCAGATGTCATTGTTGGCCTAGCAGATGCGGTGTTTAAGAACCGATTTACAGAACCGAAATTTAAAAAAACCGAGTGGGTACCCGGTACCGGGTATTTTTGAATCGGTTCTTATTTGGAACCGAATTTCGGTTCCCATCCCTAGTTCTGACTTGGGAGCGCCTACTTGTAGGATACTCGTCTAACGGGCAAGAGGTTGTAGACTGAAATCCAGCTCTGTTCTACCTCCAGCGCTACCACCACTGGGAGCCCTGACCAAGACCTTTAACCCCAAGCTGCTCTGGGAGACTGTCCCTGTAATTAAGAGATGAAAGCGCTCTGGCTGACGCCGTTAACTGTCTTCAAATAATCAAGTTTTCATTTTCCTGATTGACGCTCGCGATGTAAAGCCGGCGTCAAAGTCAAAGAGACTAACAATTAGAGCTGCAACTCGAGTATTCGATCGATTTTTTTCATCGGTTTATCGGATAAATTCTTTTTTTAAAAACCCAAAAAACGACAGTACCTTTGTTTTTAGGCTTATTCTAGCATGTGAGTAGAAGTTAGCCGTACACGCTTTACGTTGTTGAGTTCAGGACGTCCTGCACTACTCAGATTTGTCATAGTTTGATGTGTAAATGCTGACACAGTTATGAAATCAGCACATTTCTGATGAAAACTGACTTGTGCCTGTAGAAATGTTTCGATTTTTTGGCTTTATGTCAAATAAAAGTGCTGAAACTGTAGACATAACTACTAGAAACAGTAAGAACATTGTCTGTTTTATTGCCGAGTTGCAGAGTTTTTACTAAACATTCTATGGCCTAACATTCTATTATAGAATCACTTCTTTATCCATTTGTTATCCATCAGAATATTGAATAAAATTGTTTGATAAATAAATGTTCTATATTTCTTCTTTCCTACTGATTATAAAATTGAGAAAAAAAATCTGATCAATTGAAAATGAAGAAATACTGAAGTTTTGGGTCGTTTTGAACCAATTCGCTCTATAAAATGAGCTGCTTTTGGCCTTTCTGGGCGAGAATTACATTACCCACAATCCCCCGCGTCACAATCAAGCGTTAAGCGCGCGTTCCGGAATAAACGATGGAAACTCTATGGGAAAAATCTCAATAAACGGCTGTATTGTGAGTAGAACGCTGGTTGTTGTGGTTATTTATCAGCTAAAATGTGCGTTTTGTCCGTAATAAAGGGGACGTTTTGACTGAAGCGGAGCGTTTTAGCGAGTAATGGCGCTCGCAAGTGTGTTTACACCACGGACTCTGTCATTTATGGGTTTTTACTGTGCATTTGCTTCTGTTTTTATGCACGGAATCTCTCCCAAATCCTTTCACATACAGAGGGATCAGGTCTTGTCTTGATCGCGCCGCTGAAAACGTCACGCGCCACTAATGAGCGTCCGTTTGAAACACAAGCGGCTCCTTTTCAGCTCTGCTAACGATTTATTAGACGCTGTTCGGCGCGGCGTTTTTAAAAGTCTCCGCGAGGAATTGCCAAGCATTATAGGGCTCCTTCTGCCCGGTGCCGATACCCGATCCAGCTATTTGGGTCCCATCCACGCAATAGGAGTTGGCGTTGAGATGCTGCAGCTGGATCGGGTATCGGTGGCGTTGGTCCGATCTGTAAATGTGCGCACGCTCAATTGGTTATGGCACTACGGTAAAGCTGGTTTATTGTCCGACATTCGCACTAATTCCTACATTATTATTATACTGTCTAATTTCCTTAAGCTCTCTCTCGCTATAATCTCTGTGTTCCTGATGTTTTTGCAGGATGCCGCGGGATTAGGGAGCGTCTCCAAATTGCAGAACTGTGCTTAAACGGATAATTTTTTTGATTTTATTAATAAATAAACATTACATTTAATTAGTATTTAAGTCAAGTATTGCTTTAAGCAAAGCGGAATAATCTCAGTCATGTATTCAGACATTTTTATAAAGTAGTATTTTCTGTTTCCTGGAATCGACATGTGTCGGTATCGACAGATTCATAATATCGGTATTGAACATAAAAAAGTGATATCGTGCCATCTTTAAATAAAAGTGGCCAGAGGCAAGACCGGGAAAGGGATCAAAACCTCCCACGACGATCTTAATCTTGCTGTTATCAGCTAATTCCGCAAATATTTTCCCCGGACCCATGTACAAACTGGTTCCTTATTGTAATAAATATTATTATTAGTATTATTATTATTATTATGAGGCTGATTTGAAGCCTTTCCCCAAGTTACTTTGTTCTTGAGTTATTCTCCAACTTCTGCATGAGTTATTTTCCCGCACGTCCGCTCTAATGGTCTGCGTGTCTGACGCTGGACTTTCTCATGGTCGCGCCTGCTTGTGAAAAATTCCTTGTCTCACCCTGTGTTTGTGCCCCGCCATTGAGCCAAGGACTCCGGCAGCTACGACGTATACCGCGGATGGAAAGTCACCGGTTCGAGAACACCCGGCTCCTGTTAGAGTCGTAGTTGCTGTGATTTCATTTTAAGGGTGCAACGATACATCGATCTACGCCGATACGTTGATTCGATGAGGAACAAACCTGTACCGTCAATCCAGAATAAAAACGTAGATCAGATATTATGGATATTGTAACCAAGCAAGCGTGTAGATGTCAAGCGCCATGACACGTTCCACTGGGGGTCGTAATTAGAGGTCGACCGATATGGGTTTTTCTATAGCCGATGTCGATGTTTAGGGTCAGGGTCAGAGTCAGAGTCAGCTGATGGCTGATATATGTTGCTGATTTTATTTTATTGATTTTTTTTGGGCTGAAAATTTGGTGTTTTCTCCTCTATTTGCATGAAAAAATGTCACACTAGTGAAAGCCAAAGATTATTTGTCATCGTGAACACACCACAGCACAACACACAACACACTTTTAACCAAATGTGACCTCTGCATTTGACCCGTCCGTGAAGGAGCAGTGGGCAGCTAACACGGGGAGCAGTGCTTGGGGACGGTACCTTGCTGACGAGTACTTCAGTGGTAACTTTGCCCGGTCCTGGATTCGAACCTGCGACCTTCCGATCATTTAAATTGAAAAAGTTGTATTAACCAATTATGAAACAACTGTCAAATATAAAATAAAATAAAAAACGGTCAAATCAACGTTTAGATAAAAATGGAGCATTTATTTTATTTGGTTATTAGCAACCAGCTCTGTCTCCGTGCCGTCTGTGGGCGTGGCTGGAGTAACGTAGCCCTCACCAACACCACCTCACGCGGAAAAAAGCCGGTAATAATTATGGTAATAATTTAACCTCGCGGCCCGTCGTAAACTGAAGGGTCGTTATCACCTTTTGTTTTGCGAATGCATCGCGGCCACTCTAGTCGGAGACCGCTAGCGTTCTAAAAGTTTTCGACTGAACTGTTGCGCGGTAAGAAAGCTTAGCGCCGAACGCTGTCATAATTACCCCGACGTGTTTACTTGTAAAGGCGGTATACTGCCGATCTCCGATTTCGCTAGAGGGGACTCGTCTTGCGAAAAATTTCGGCTTCAGGAATTCTAACAGATTGAAGTCTTGCTGATGTTACTAAGTTGAGATTAAAAGTAAAGATCAAAATTTAAGCCTCTCTTCTGAAATTTCTGGCTGGGGTCCATCACTCGCGGTCACACCCGCACACAGCGACAATAACAGGCTGCTCGCAGACGTGCCTGACTAGAAATCGCCGTGCTGCACTCGAAAAATCGGCCGATGCCGAAATATTAAAAAATGCCAAACATCGGCCCAATATATCGGCCAACCGATGTATCGGTGGATCTCTAGTCGAAACCCAGTAATTGAAATGTTAAATGGTAATTTAGCTGCTTTTTGTGATTTGATATGAAGTGATTGTGTTCGTTCAGAATTGGATATTGTCTCATATTGTCACCGAATTGAATCTGATGGAAATAGTATCGCCGTAGACATTTTCGATTAATCGCCCAGCCCAGTTTATACCTCTGATTTCTCTACCTCCTTGACACACCCTCTGTCTTTACTGCTGATCAGACGGGGATACGCTCCCTTTATGTAACGGGATGCAATTAACTTTCTAGATCCATAGCGCGCGAGATCTTCCCGACGGTGAGAGCTGGAGCGTGTGTGAGAGTAGGAACGGATCACATCTCTCCGTTCGCTCTCCTTGCTCTCTCCGACTCCGGGGCAGCTCCGGTCGCTCATTCTGTCTCCAAGCACTCTGTCTCTGTCTCTCTCTCTGATGGCCTGTGTGAGCACTCGGCGTCTGTGTGTTAAGTCGTGAGTAGCGCCGGCGTGTTAGGTCCTCCTCCGAGGCGAAAAACGCACAGCTTGCCGGCTTCGCCTTTGGCTTTGTTGCCATGCCGACTGAGCCGCTCTTTCCGCCCAGTGCCATTGACACCGCGGTGCCGGAATTGGCGAAGGCAGCGCATTCGAGTTTAGTGCTCCATTCAGCGCTGTGCAGTATATCGTTTGCGGGGAGTTATTAGGGGTGTAAATTACGACACGATATATCCTTTCGGTGGACGGTCGGAATTCGAACTCGCGACCTTCTGGTCACGGGGCAAACACCCTACCGTTAGGCCACCGACTGCCCCGTTTATATGCGTCACATGCATCCGTGTTTGAGTGAATTTGGATAGGAAAAATATCGTCCGGAAATATGGTGATTTGGATTTTATGTCGTATCGTCCAGCCCACACGTACCGTTGCAGACCTGACTGAAACGCTCCTTTAACGGTCAGGGACTTCGGCCTTCAGATCACTGAGCCAACTCCCTACCCGTTGCACTACCAACTTTTCCAGTGGATTGCGCAGTCCTGGTCCGATTACGTTTGCCCCCTTGTAGTTCACTGACAAAGTTTGTACTAAGGGTTCGACCGATTATCGGCCGGACTGATTATCGGGGGTCGATATTAGCCATTTTGCCGATTATCGGTATCGTTGTTTCATTTTTGACCATTTACAAGGTGACGCTACTGTGGCTCCACTGCCGTCTCTTCTCTCTGTGCCGGTTGCTCTCGATTCGCTGCTTCATTTAAAGTCCCGCCCACAACAGTCTCTGATTGGCTATACGTCACACGAGACCTAGGTTAAATGGAGAGCGAGCAACTACAAGTTTCAAATTTTTCGGTTTTATAATGTTAATAAAACCTTAAACATTTTTTTAAGTTACATTTGAATAACGTCAAAAGTTTAAGTATTTATAAACCAAAAAGTTGTTTTTCATTTTGGGTTGGTGTTTATAAAATTCCAAATTTTGACCGATTTTCTCCTTTTTTTTTGGCAGATCGGCTCCAAATATCGTTAATCGTTCCCGTTAACTAGTAATAATCGGTATCGATATCGCCCCTGAAAAACCAATATCCGTCCACCCCTCGCCTGTACTGTAAATATGCTGAACTATTACTGTAAAGCGGGAATGGGGTTTTGTAATGAAAGAGAATGCGATTTGTAAAATAAAAATGATTGTTGGTCGGTTAAAGCAGGATTTCCGAGAAAAATGCCACGCTGAACGTTCTCCGAACTGCTTCGCCACCTGGACGGGTCAGATGTCGTCGAGGTTTTTTTTTTCTTCTTTCTCCCCCCTCGCTTCCCGTCTTCCGTAGGTTCCCGTTTAATTTGCCTGCTTTGTGCTACCGAAGGCCAAACCACGCCGAAGTGCGAGCGTTGGCGTCTGTCTTCATTTCCATAATGCGCGAGTTCCCGTTGCCTTTCGCTCTTATGGGAGCGCAGCAGCTGCATCGGTCGCCCGTGCGCCGCACGTTATGGGGGAGGGGGGAAAGGAAAAAAAAAAACGGACGCCGTCTGAACACCTGGACATGGAAACAGGGGGAGGGGGAAGGGGGAACCGAGGCGGCCGTCGCTGATCAGACGGATGAGTCCGTGTGTCATTTTGACAAGTGGATGTTTTCTGTATTTTGGTGCCGAACGAATCGGGAAACGAACTCCTTATTCGTTTTTGCTTTTGAAAAGCCAATATTAGGTGGTGGGTGGGGGTGGAAACATTTTCAGTTTTTAGTGTTTGGTTGTAATTTGAAAAGCGGACGAACAAACAAACGAACAAACAAACGATACCCCGGTTTTCAGACAGGCCGTTAAAAAAAAAACCCCAAAAAAGTGGAAAAAATCAAGCCAACAGCGCCAGGACGCGCCTACTGCGCCCCTTTTAAAAACCATCTCTCCCTTCCTCTTTCATCCCCCCCTGTCGTCCTTTCAATCGCTCGGTCCGAGCTGTCGCTGGGGCGCCCACTTTGGGATGAGCGCCAGGCGGGGAGAGGAGCGTCGCTGCCGGTAATGGACGCACCTGTTCGTGAATTAAACCATCGAAAACCCCCACCCTCTCGGCTTTTCAGTCTCCTCGCTGGCGTCGGCGCTGATGACGGCTCCCCGTCCGCCGTCCCCGCTGTATCGGGTTTGCGGTATATATTATGGAGTTTCGACGCAATCCAGTATTATAACGATTCAACGGACGACGTTACGACGTCACGACGTCCGCCGCTATCGCAAGGTCTGTGACGGTTTATTGCCATTGGCAGATATGTGATTCTGCACGGCAGAACCAGTCGCTTGTCGCAAATTTTCAAAATTGAGTTATGATGTTTTCATGAAAGGGCATAAATCACCTGAGATTATACAATGAAATGAAAAAAAAAAGAGATTTTATTTGGAAAACGGCAGCCAAAGTTGCAAATGTCAATGACGACGCAAATGAAAGCTACATTATGTTAGTAAGCGTTTACAAAATCAACCAAGAAGTTGTTAGAGGACGTGCGGTAAGTTATGTTCTCATACTGCTACTGATAGACTAGACTATAGAAAGTAGAAAGTTGGGGGAAGAGAAGTGTGTGTCTGTGTGTGTGTGTGTGTGGGGGGGGGGCAGAAGCTGGGGGGCTCGGCTAGGCTCTTGTGGGGGTTAATGGAGTTGTGTTCATTAGAGAATCCCTTATTCTTAGTTAAGTGGCGGCCTTTTGTTATCACTTAATTTCACTTGGTATCATTTAATGGCTTGGTTTGCCGGCGCTCGGTGGAGGAGCGTACACACAGCGGCCTGTAGCAGACTAGAGCGGTCAGGATTGCCGAGGCAGACGTAAAAAAAAAAAAATCGCTCGCTGTATTCAAATCTTTGCCTGGCCCTTTAACGTACGGCTAGGCTGGGGATGGCTAATCGAAACTGCCTCTGATCGACGCCCTCTTACTCTTATTTATCAGCTAATTTTTAGCCGTTTTGTCTGTATTTAAGGGGACGTTTTGTCTGAACTGGAGCACTCGTAACCGCAACGCGCGAGTTTACATCGCGAAAAAGCTCATTTGTACGCATTTACTTCTGTTTTTGCGCAAAAATCCTTCCACATAGAGAGGGGTCAGGTCTTGTCTTGATGGCGGTTCTGAAAACGGCGCGCGTCACTCATAAACGCAAGCGCCGCATGCTCGAGCGAGTGGAATCAGTTAAGCGAAGCTTCGATTCTGGAAAAATTGCCTCGACCCTTTTTTGTCGTAGAATTGTCCGACTTGTTCGCGTATCGTTTCAGCTGTAAATGTGAAACAGCAACGTTCGTTTTTACGGTATGTCTAATAAAAGCTAAAGGAACGCCGAGGAGGAGGAGGAGGGCCGACCTCGGCTAATCGGCAGGTCCAGCGAGTGTGAAAGCGGAGTCGAGCGTAGTGCACAGAGTTTTAAGAAAAAGTCTCCCCGCCCTATGTGGTGTACCAAGTCAAATAGGGTGCGTGTGACACTCCATGTGCACTACCTAGCGCGTAGAGAGCCGTTAAGCTTCCTGCTAGCTTTTCTCCATTTCTAGTGTCTTTGGATGTGAGGCGAATTTAATAAGCTTGCTACGCAGTGTGTCAGAGACGTTCACAGGTGTGTGTGTGTGTAAAGTGGTGTCGGTGGGGCCCTGCAGCAGTGACCTGACCTGGCCTGTGTCGGCTGACAGACTTTATGAGTGGGCAGGAGCCGGCGGTCCGCCTGAAGTAGAAAGCAACAGGGTTTTCCAGTAGAGCTCAGCGGAAATTTCCATCACAGTGCTACGCTAAACGTTTGTCAAAGTAGTAAAATGTCCAACGTGTGGCAGGCCGTGTTGCAGGCCGTTAAGTTTCCGTGACGCCGTCAAGTGGGCAGATCGCAGGGTCGTCGGTTGGAAATCCCAGCCCGCTAAAGGTACCACTGAGGTACTCATGAGGTACGACGAGGTACCGTTCCCAAGCAATGTTTCCCGGTCGTTGGCCGTGTCAGCTGCCCGCTGCTTCTTCACGGATGGGTCAAATGCAGAGGTCACTGCTGTGCTGTGTTCACAAAGACAAATGATCACTCGCTTTCACTTGGATCAAAGTGAACGCGACGCGGTGCAGCAGAAGTCAAACTTAATGTACGGCTCTAACGCGTTAACCGCTGACAGGCGATGCGCCGATCGGACGTCGGTCCGATAACGACTCGAACGGCTGGAGCGGGTATCGGTGGCACGGAGCCGATTGGTGATTTGTAGGTTCTTCTACGTTGACTACGGAAGCGTGCGCGTTCAATTTGTCCGACAATAACCGTGATCATATTTATGACCGTATCGACCAAGCTCTACTTCACACACTCATTCTCACCGCCGCTCACTTTTCTGGCTTACCTCAGTGGTGTGTGTGTGTGTGTGATTGATCTGTCTAAGGTTGTACCTCATGTGCTTCGCTTACAGTAATCTGTGTTTGTAGCGTGTGACTCCAGGATGGGGTGTGTGTGTCGCGTTGATACGTTGACGCTTTGTGAAGTCGTGACGAGCTTAAGTGTAGCGCCGACGAATCCTGTTTAGCGTGACTGCCAGCGTTTCCATCCGACCCCAAACTCTTGTGTGTGTGTGTGTGTGTGTGAGAGAGTTTTTTTTTTATCCAGGTTCTGGTAGTGTGTGTGTGTGAGTGTTTGTCCCCCTGGCCTTGCTACAGTGGCACCGGCCGTAAATTGGAGACCAATCTGTGTTTGAACAGTTGAGACGGCTAGTGGCCAGCTGCCCCTGACAGGCGCGAGAGAGAGAGAGAGAGAGACGAGAGGGGGATCTTGGGGGCGGGGGGGGCTTCTCATTATGATTAACAACTTTGTTCATAGCTTTGGGAGAGGGCTGGAGTCTGAATCATGTGTGTGTCTGTGTGTGTGTGTGTGTCTGTCTGTGTGTGTGTGGAGGGGTGTATGAACATGCGTTCCTGTATTTAGTCGAGTCGAAACGAATCGAATCGCGATTCTTTCTCCTGTCGATTCAAAACCGAGTCATATTTTGCAACTAACGTGTAATGGCGTTAGTCCTTCGAATCCGTTCGAATCCCTGACCGGTAAAGGTACCACTGAGGTGCTCGTGAGCAAGGTACCGCCCCCAAGCACTGCTCCCCGGGTGGTGCCCGTGTCAGCTGACCCACTGCTCCTTCACGGATGGGTCACATTTCGTTGTGGTGTGTTCGCGATAACAAAATAATCACTCACTGATGAGTCGCGAATCGCTTATGACTCGTGAATCAATTTCGAATCGAATCGTGAGATTTTTCGGAATCGTGCACCCCTTCGTTTTTTAGCTCCTGGTGAGAACCTTTTATTTTTATTTTTAACCTCAGCCGAGATGAGGATCCGGCCTGTATAGAGATAATATAGCGTGTGTGTGTGTGTCTTTTGAAACAGCGCTGCGTCTGACCCGTTGCTGTGTTTGAGCTCCTGACAGAACGGAGCAGCTTTTATATATTTATGGGTCGTCCTTTTCAGCTGCCCGTCTTCTGTCACTACCGTGGCGCTTCAGATAGCTCACCCTCATTCAGCCATGACCTGTGTGTGTGTGTGTGTGTGTGTGTGTGTGAAATAAAGCTGTGTGTTAGGGGTTCTGGCACGTTTCAGGCTTGGCTTTAGTGTGCCGAAAGACTCTGTCCACAAAGTTCCTCTCATGGACTGTAAACATGTCTGTCAAGTCTCCGTTGCGCACACACACACACACAGGCACAGCACACCCAATTTGGTATTCCTTTTAGTCTGCCGTGTTAAGGACTGGTGGTTTTCACTAGAGCTGAAACGATTATTCGAATAACTCGAATAATTCGATTACAAAAAATGGTCGAGGGAATTTTTCTAGAATCGAAGCTTCGTTTGAGTCATTTAAATGGCTACAGCATGCGCCGCTTGTGTTTCACACAGACGCTTATTAATGACGCGCAATATTTTCAGTGGCGCGATCAAGGCGAGAATAGATCCCTCTGTATGTGAAAGGATTTGGGAGATATTCCGTGCACAAAAACAGAAGTAAATGCGTAAAAATGCATAAATGACATTTTTTGCCATGTAAACACGCACGCTGTTTGTAAGCGCTGTTTGTTTTACTCGCGAAAACGCTCCGTTTCCGTCAAAACATCCCCTTTATTACAGACGCAAGTCAGCTTTCATCAGAAATGTGCTGATTTCATAACTGTGTCAACATTTACACATTTGAGTAGTGCAGGACGTCCTGAACACAAAAACGTGAAGCGTGTACGGCTAACTTCTACTCACACACTAGAATAAGCCTAAAAACAAAGGTAGTGTCGTTTTTCTGTTTTTTAAAAAAAGAATTGATCCAATGAATCAATGAAACAATTGATCAAATACTCGACTACAAAAAGAATTGATAGTTGCAGCTCTACATCATACTGCATCCCGTAAAATACTACACAACCCAAAATTGATATTTATAGATTATAGATCCATCCTCTTCCACCTCTGATCGCTCTCACCAAAAGACTTCACACACACACACCCACTTAAAAGACCCCCAGCCTCGCTCTTTCTGTCTGTTTCTCTGCAACACACGCACACACACGCGCTCGCACACACACACACACACACACACACACAGACACACTCCTAACTGGCTGCACCTTGTCTAGAGCATGATTGGGTCTGAGTGGTCATTAGTAGAAATGTCAGTGTGTATGGGGTAGCCAGAGGGGCCCATCTCTCTCTCTCTCTCACACACACACACACTCTCTCTCTCTCACTCTCTCTATCACAGTACTTTCTGCAGATTATCGCCGGTCCAACAGAGAAGCAAAAAGGAGTTTAAGCTTCCTGTCCTCTTACACTTTAAAAGCATCTCGGCCTGACCCTGCTCCTTATATTACACACACACACACACACACACATTCTTTTACACTAATGCCAGGATGTGCATCAGATTGAAAGAGGTCGCGCTCGCTCACTCTCTCTCTCTCTCTCTCTCTCTGCTGCTCTCTGTCTGTGACTTTTGTCGTAACGCTCGCGCTATTTTGAGGTTGCGTCCTCTCAGCTCTCCGCCGGACCCTTAATAACCAAAGTGTCACAGCTGTGCAGACTCATAACCAGGTCCCAAAAAAACGTGAGCTCAAACCTTGAGACGTGGCTTGACGCTGGAAAACGCCGATGAAAACGCGTTTGTTTCTTGGGTGTGCTCTGGGCCTCATTTTACCTGGAAAAACGGTCTGTGAAATGTGAAATTTGTTGCCCAGCTTTTATATTCCAAAGTGCTGTGCTTTGCTATTGCTGTCCAGCGGGAGTCAGGGCTTCGCGAAAGCAGGAAAAACGTGCGATAACGTTGCCGAACGTCGCGATGACGGTATGGCCGACGGTGAATAAACAAATACTTAAGTATACAGTGTTAATGTCTTTCTGCTTTGGGCTCACTGCCAACATAGGCGCCAGATGATGACTAGACTATATGCAGAGTAACACCGCGCTTCCGCCGTTTCGTGCCCCCTTTCGAAAAACACGGCAACGTCCTGCGCTTCCTGTGGGGTTCAGCTCCAAAAGTAGGTGTAGTTTTCGAAAACTCTCCCGTCTTTTCCTTTTGTCGTAACGGCCCTTTTAGCGCGGCACGCGCGTAAGCTCGGTTTCGCGCGAAACCGGCTTGCGCCGCGAATAACGGGCTTGAGAGCGCACACCGCGTTCGCTGTGAAAGATCGCGACAGGGTCCCTTCGTATCGTACCAGTCGTTTGCCTGCCACTTGAAACGTTAAAAAATTTTGTCGCATCGCCGTCTTCACCGTAAGAACGAACCATCGTAACTCGGGGACCATCAGTATATTTTACGGTGTCTTATGGATTAAAGATTTCGTTTTATGATATTAGACTTTTCATTTGTTGTTTACACTTCTATGTGTTTATTTTTAAATGGCGCAAGTCGGAACGAGATTTTTTATAGAATCCGATTTTTTTCCTTTATTATTTATTGAGTATATATGTGAACTAAAGTGAGCGACAACTCGTAGACTTAGGGTGACCTTAGTACGCTTGCTCTGGTCCGAATCAGTTGATAATTTTGTAAACTTGTAGCATTTTCTCCTTGGTTCGGTTTGTTTTCACACGGGAAAAAATCCGAGCGTACCAAAATGTGTCACTTTAAATCACGCGAGAACGTCCTCTCCACTTATTGGTCAGATGTGTTTGCCGTGTGAACAAAAATGTAAATACGGGAATAAGATTCTGTGTCGACTGTTTCAAGATGGAGAACCTACGTGGACTGGTTGTCACCCTGGTGATTACTCTCTACATCTCGCGCGTTCACCACTTCAGACGAATTATTGCGTTTGAAAATCGAGCGCGGTTACGGCTGGAAAACGGCGTATTAATGCAGTGCATTCGCCGAAGGCGCATATGGCGAAAATACAGGAGGTGGCGCGCATTAATAAGGAGGAACGGAGATATGCTCATCATGCCAAATTTTTCCCGAAGATCCAAGAAGTATGTATATCACGTGATTCGCAGCCTTTGGTCCTGGTTTGGCTCGATATGCTTTCTCACCAGGAGGACCGCACCAGAGTCCGCTAACTGATTCGGATCTAAACCACCTCTTTTTGGGGGTCTCGGTGCGGTTGTTTTGGTCCGCACCCGAGTGCGATTACCGCGTTCACACCAGACCAAACCAACCGCACCAAGAGGGGAAACGAACTCGAGTTCGATTGAAGCCGACTAAAGCCTGTAGGTGTGAAAGCACCCTTATAGACACTCGCGAGGGAAACTCAAAAAAGGCGTGCTTCCGCCGGAGCAGAGATGCCTCATGGGATTACCAGAATGTAAACATACACTACCGGTCAAACGTTTGGACGCACCTTCCCGTTCGATGTTTTATTCTTTATTATCATGACTATTGACATTGTAGATTCTCACTGAAGGCACTATGAATGAATAATTATGTATAAAACAAAAAGTGAAATAACCCAGAAGTGTATATATTTTAGATTCTGAAAATAACTACCTCAGCTTTTGATCAATGCTTTTATGACTTGGCATTCTTCGATGAGCTTCATGAGGTAGTCACCTGAAAATGAAAGTTTTCCAACAGTCTTGAAGGAGTTCTACAGATGAGCACTTGTTGGTCTTTGCCTTTCACTCTGCGGGTCTATCTCTCATCCCAGACCCTATCTCGACATGGTCAGGTGGACTGCGGGAGGCCAGGCCATGTGGCGCAGCACTACACTTTTCTGGGTCATGTAGCGCCTTTACACAGTTCATTCATAGTTTTGATGCCTTTAGTGAGAATCGACAATGTAAATAGTAATGAAAATAAAGTAAAACATCGGTTGCGTGTCCAAACTTGTAATTGGTAGTGTAGTGTAACTGAAACGTGTCATAAAAGTTTGCAGTTGCGCCATAAAATACCTGTGTGCTTCTTTCTAATAATGGATGTTCTTATGTATGAATGCGCTTAAATTATTTACAGCAAACTATACACCTTAACGTTTTTGTTTTAACGCTCTAAAGAACCTGAGGGCAGTGTTTCCAACACTGTATAAGTTGCCAAATTACTGTTGCTGTTCAAATGAAATTAAAGACACTTTTAAATGCGGAAAAGACAAATTCATAGTTGATTTAAAAGAATCGTGCTCTAATTACACCGTACGTAGGGAGAATCTTTATTTATGTGGAACTTTTCATAAACTAAAATTTAAAAAGCAGCCTTTACTTTTAGGACTAAAATCACGAAAAAATAATTGAGGAAAGGGGATACAGCAAGTTAAAAAAAAAAACAAGCCAACAGAGGTTTCCGAGAAAAACGAAAGGCTATAAGGCGGGGGTAAAAGTTTGATTTTAGTTTAGTGTTTTGAAACAGGTGGAAGGTCTATATTTACTGTTAGAATCAGTTTCGCTGAAAACTTACCCTTTTCCATCCTAAAAACGGACTTTTGAGGTGAGAGGAATTCAATTCAGCAGAATGTTAAAAGTTTCTTGGTTTTGACCGCCTACTTCAATATTTACGTAAATCCATCGCTGACTAGCGTGAAGATATTTCTCCACAATCCATCTTCGCTCTTTAGTTCAAAGCACCTAACGAGGTAGCTATCCGTGGCTGTGAATGCAGCGTAGGGTTATCGTAATGCAAACGTGAGTCGTAATCGCACTAAGCTGCTCAGAGTAAGCACGCATAGCTAACTTCAGCGTATTTTCCGCTTTCACTTGGCGTGACAGAGAAACCAATTTTGAATGTTGATATCTCAGTCATATGTCGCTTCGATTCACTTCCATATAGGTATCGCTTTTGAAGCTTGATTTATGCCTTTTCATGGAAACATAATAACTCAATTTTGAAAATTTGCAACAAGCGACTGGTTTTGCCGCGCGGAGTCACATATTGCCTGAGTTTTTAAACACTTTTTAAAGAAGGAACTTCTCTATTTGCAGCTGGAAGTTTGTTCGGAACTTTCGGTGTATAATGACTAAAAGCTCCGTTCTATTTATTATTCGTTCTTTGTGACGCGGAGGATCTTAGAGGGGGGCAGCATCGGCTTGACCGCTACAGAGCTTCTAGCGCTGTACCGAGGTACTGCCGTAAGCCCCGTTTACGCCATTCGACGTTACGAGACTGATCTGTATCATTCGTTTCCTCTAGAATACAAACATCATCGACGCACAGGGCAGTAAAGTGTGGGACAGTTTCTCCCCCGCTGGATCATCACCTAAAAGTGGGTCGCAGACGATGTCCTGCTGCGTTTTTGGGAGTTTTGAGGCAAAAAAATCACACAGAGACAACGCACCTCAAATACTTTTAGCTCGGTCGACCAACCATTACCAGAGGCTGTTAACGGAGGTTCCTTATTGACAGTAACACACAGCTTGTCCTAGTTAAGCTAATTTAGATATTTAATTACATTCCGCCGCCGTTAAAGACAAGGCCAATTAACCTTAAAACCGGAGAGGGGGGTTAAACGTATTGGGAAATTCATCTGTTCACTATTTAAAAGCACATTTTCACATCCTAATGCAGCGGTCCCCGATGCGAGCGATATATCTGGCTCCCGATGGCCGGCTGCGATTAGCGATCTCCGGCTAGTAATGACACGCTCACCGTCATCAAGAGGGCGCAACTAACGAGCAACAGTTATGCATTTCAATAAAAAAATATCATGAACGATATTTTTCGGGCGCCGGGCAGTTGGTATGAACAGTAGTGTTCGCCGCATCAGAAGGTTCCAGAGGTTCGAATCTGAAAATGTGTAAAGTTACCATATTGAGGTATCTCATGAGCAAGGTAATGCTCTGCTGTTGCTCCCTGGCGCTTGTTAGCTGCCCGCTGTTCTCACGGATGGGTTAATGCTGAGGTCACATTTGCTGTGGTGGCACTGTGTCGCGGCTGTGGTGTGTTCATAATGACAATAATCACTTACGCAGGAGTGAACCAAATTGCTGTGCCTCAGAAAAGGCTTTATAGTGGTCCCAAAGTTGTAAGTGTCGTTAGCAGGGAGGGGGGATGAGAGTCTCCTGCTGAAAAGGGAATAAATGTCAGAGGTAAACACAGCAGTATGCTTTAGTCATCAGCATCGTGCACACTCACTCACACACTGACACACACACACACACACACAAAACACACACACATACACAGTGCGGTGACAGATACATGGCTGTAGGTCCCGGGCAAGTATTCACCGCCTCAGCAAATCCTATTCAGCTCTCCTCCGTGGCCCTAGATTTATGCTGAAACCGAGTCTGAATTGATGCAGACATTTATTTACAAGTAACATTTGCTTGAGCCCCGGATTTCCATTGCTCACGCTCTTGCACAGGCGCTTTCCATCTTTTTGTTTGTTTCTTCCTATTCTTTATTTTTTTTTCCCGAGCGAACGAAAGAACGAGCGAACGGCCTGGTGTTGTATTCAAGGATAACACTATTCATTCATTCTTTTCACTCACTCACTCTCTCTCTCTCGTTCTCTCTCTTTTCTTCCTACCTCCTGCCATCCGCCTCTATAAAAGAAATCGCGAATCCCGCTTTTTCCTACTTTTGCCCTAGTAAAAAAAAAAAAAAAGTCATTTCAATTTCTATGGTTTTTAGGTTCGGAGAATCTACACACCAGATTATATTGAATTTCTCCTCTTTCTCCTCACCGCATCTCTCTCTCTCTCGCCTGCTTTCGCTTCTCGTGATGCCTAGTTCTTATCAAGAGGCCCGTGAATCTGGAGTGGCTAAACGCAGTAACAATAAGAACAGCTTGTTGCATCATACGGCCTCTTAGCTTCTCATTTAACGCATAATTTCGAAAACCGCAAGCGCACACGCACACACACACACTCTCCCACATTCAGCACAACATGCAGTCTTAGCCTGTATTAATTACCGCTGATCTTAATTGGGCTGCTAAGAGCCTGACACTAATACACAGAAACGCGCACGCCTATTTATACTGGCGCTTGTTCCTGTTCCTCTGCATTTCCTCCTTTTTTCTTTCACCATTCTCGCCAGCGCACAAGGCTGTCTGTACATGTCGGCGGTTATATCAACGCTGAACACGTCCTACCCTTTGGAAAGTAAGCCGAGTGGCTCACAAGGCCTGTCACGAGACAGTATTGTAATGATTCAACGTCCTGCGATACAATTTCGATTCGATTCAGGCCAGAAGCCGGCAAACTGATATGAGACGACATCATGCCTCTTCTTGTTCCTTTATTGACGAAAAGGGTAAGTCCGTTTTAAAGCCGACTGGGAGTTTGGAAAACATTGGCCTTGCTTAAAGTCACCCATCAGCTAAAGAGGACAAACACATATAAAAGATTCCCAAAAGATCTGTTTTTCTGTCATATTTGTAAGAGTTGCAAATGTTTCGGAGTATTTATTCAGAGGGAGAACTCGTCAGTCCTCGAGTTCTATAAATATATATATACAGTATGTTTTAGGGGTGTACGATTCCCAGAAATACCTCACGATTTCGATCTCGAAGTCCCGGGATCACGGTTTGATTCAAAATCGAAGTCACGATTCACGTATTCAATAGAGATGAATTTGCTTGATTGCCGCTGGAGTTACTTTTTCCCATTTGACTTGGCAGATCAAAACCAAAAATCCCACTCGAATCAAATGTCGAATACTGGGTCTGCATTTCCTAAACGCCTCACGTGGAAGGAGGTCCGCTGTCGCTGAAAATGTAAACGAAAGTGCATGAATCATTACGAATCAATGATTTTTTGAACACCTTTATACTTGCACGAAGGTGAATATAGCTTTTATATATATATATACATGCAGTTGCATGTACGTATAGGTGTTCCCGGTGGATCAGAAGGCTGAGGTTTGAATCCAGGGCTGGTAAGGTTACTTGAGGTGTTCTTGAGCTGCCCTCAAGACTGCTCCCTGGCTGTTTTGTTAGCTGCCCACTGCTCCCACGGATGGGTCAAATGCAGGAGGCAACACAAGATGCTAGGTGCTGTGTTAAGGCTGTGGTGTGTCTACACAATGAGAAAATACAAGAAGCAGGCGAGGTTCCTGGCCTCAGGATCTGAGGCCTGGAGGAGCTCATGAGCAAGGTACCGTCCCCAAGCACTGCTCACTCCCCAGGCGCTACCCACTGCTCCTTCACGGATGGGTTAAATGCAGAGGTCACATTTCCTTGTGGTGCATTGTGTGTGCTGTGGTGTGTTCACGACTGACAAAGTAATCACTCACTTTCACTTTCAAATGTGACCTCTGCATTTGACCCATCCATGAAGGAGCAGGAAGGATTATGTGCAGCGTTTCTGGAAGGAGCGCGGGGAACGTACCTTGCCTGGCGAGTACCTCAGTGTACTTTTACCAGTCCGATTCAACCGGCGAGCTTCCTATCACGGGGCTAACCCATTAAAAGCTTGGTGGCATGCCTATTGAGGAGAACTGTGCTGTTACTTTTCATGTGGGTAATCTGATCCTCACAGGAGCTTAACAGTACTTCACCAGCTGCTAGTTTAACAGCTCGCTCAACTCTAGTCAGCAGAAACATCTAGAAACAGCTTTTGTGAACTTCTTCACTGTTTTTGCTTGACGGCAGTTACGCAGTTTCTTCAGGATTTGCACGTCAACCTTTTTATTGTTTTGTTTCACGCTGCACTTGAATTTATAGCTCCTGCTGACGCCATGGAAGTATGAAGGGTCTTTGTGAGTGCAGTTTGAGCCCTTTATGTGCTTTTGTGTCTGAGCTGGCAGATGCCCCAATTGAAACTAAAACTGTGGAAACGAGCGCCACCGCTTCCGACGCGACAGCGATTAATCAAGGTTCTTCGTAGGATGGGGAATTTAAACCCGTTCCGCTTAGAACCGGTCGGCCTCTTATGGCTAATCGAATTGTTTAATTCCAGACGCACGGGTTCCTCTAACGATTCTTTTTCAGACCTTTCTGCGCCGCGACGCGATGACGCCATTAATTCATGCTCAATGATCATGGAGTGGTCAGTGGTCCAAAGCGTTGGTTGTACGGCATAAAACAAAAAGATCTACAGTTACGCTTTTTAATCCTGCGAGGGTGGTAACACCAGCAACATGTTGCAACGTTAAGGTCTCAACACAGCATGAAAATTCAAGAATGCCATGTGTTCGATTTTCAGCGCTCGAGTGCAAGCTGGTGAGAGAAATCCTTGATGAACAGTGCTTCGTTTTTGACAGGTCATGAACGTTTTACATGTCATCTATTTATTTATTTATACCTACGGCCCTAGCGCTTAAGTGCACCACGCCACCTGTTTCCACTTCGAGCGTCTCAAGCGCGGCGGACGCTCCGCTTATGCCACATGATTCCAGATCGCCAAGGTTTCATACAAGAAGATAAAAGAGAACGCGGCGGACTCTAGTCTTCATCCTTCATGTTTTCCTACTTGCTCATTAGCCGCTGACAAGGCCGAGTCCGGGGAGACGGAGAGCTGCCAGGGAAAGCTAATGCCGAGCAGAAACGAAAGCGGAGTGAAGAAGAATACCTTTTCGCTTTTGAAGGATTATCGCCGTATAATTACAGACGCTTGGTGCGGGCCAAAGGGTTACGCTATATTTACGGTAGCCTATGCTGTATCTACAGTAACACGGATAGCCTACTCATGCGTAGGGGCGTTAACTGGAACTCGAGACGGAGGATGGATTAGGAGAAATATTCTTCTACTTAGTCAACCAGTGATTTACCGTGAAATATTGAAGTAGAGCGGTTGCAAACAGAAACTTTTAACATTCTGCTGGAATTGAATTCTCACCTCAAGAAAGTCTCATGTAGGATGGAAAGGGTGTTTTTTCAGCCAAATTGATTCACAACAGTACAGTACAAGGTCTTCCAATTGTTTCAAAACGCTAAAACAAAAATCCGAAAATTTACCCAACGCAGAATATAAACGTCAAGCTCGAAATTTGCTACATGTTTACTGGTTTTATGCAGAGTCACAATTGAAACGCTATAGGCACAGCGATACCAAAGTCGACTTTCAATTTAAATAAAGGGCAAGCCTGGTTATAACTTTTTAAAGTCCGTTATCACAAGGGAGTCTACAAACTATGACAAGCTTGAGTAGTGCAGGACGTCCTGAACACAACGACGTAAAGCGTGTACGGCTAACTTCTACTCACACACTAGAATAAGCCTTAAAACAAAGGTGGTGGCGTTTCTCTGGTTTAAAAAAATGAATTTAATCGATAGAAAAAATCGACAGAATACTCGATTACAAAAAGAATCGTTAGTTGCAGCTCTACATCATGCAGTTCTGCAGTACATTGCCATGTATTATCCACACAAAACTTCAGTCTGAATTGAGACAAATTGGTTTTTAGTGCCTCAAATATCTTTACAGATGTTCTTCCTGTATCTAAACCTTGCATCGGTGTCGGTTTGGTGATTTATTCCCAAATGCTTAACTGCTTCTTTGATGCAGCTGCTTCATATAAGCTCAGACTCTCTTGATATTTGAGCAGGTTTAGTCTAGTGTCTCGGTGACGTTTGCACCCCTTTCCATCTCCGGACGGACGTCTGGATGTGGTATCAACTCTGGAATCAAGCGGAATGCATCCGGCTGTGAACTAGACGGGCTGCCAGACTTACGCCGTTGCCACTCGTCATGCCTCTGGGGTGATTCCGTTTTGGGAAAGAAAATATGGTTTGTGTTTGTGTTGAGATTTGTGCCACTCGGCCGTCTGGATGATTCTGTTTCGCCGTGAACGGAGAGCTGCGTTCCTCTTTAGTGGGGCTCACCAATCATAGACTGGGGGCTTAATTCCAGTTATTATGCGTATTATGTTCGAGGCGTTGTAAGGCTGGGGGCAATGTGGTTGAACAGGCCAATCATAATGGTGTCGCCATTAATGTAGCTATTGCGCGGTCAGCAGAAGGCGCTTTCTTTCGTAGCTGAGATGGTCGATGACGGAGTGCACCTGGCTTAAGATGAACGCCAGAATCTCCGGACATTTGATCAACATTTCAATCCTGAACGCTCGCGATCCCCAAGCAGATTTCGATATTACGCCGTTAAAAAAAAAATATCGGTTACATTACTGTTGGGTATTGGTGAGGTCAGAGGTCGACCGATATTGATTTTTCTGATACCGATTGCTACTAGATAACGGGGATGATGAACAGATGCGAGTGACAACAAGGCGTTGTTCAGCGTTGAAGGGCCACTACCCGTGTGACATTGAGCCAGTCAGAGACTGTTGTGGACGGGACATTAAAGGAAGCAGCAAGTCGAGAGCAACCAGCACAGAGAGAAGAGACGGCAGTGGTGCCACAGGGTCGCACCTTGTAGATATTTAATATCAGTGATGGTCAAAGCGAAAACAGCGATATAGAGACTGGCGAACGCCAATATCGGCCCCCCGGTGATCAGCCCGCCCTATAATCGGTGGAAACTGTGTCGGTGAGCTATGAGAGCAACCCCCCCCACAAACCTCAAATTAATTCCTTATTAATTGTAAATACAGTGTAATAAAAAATCAAAATTATAATAGAAAGTCATTGATCGTAATTGAGGTAAAATTGATCTGAGGTCATATCTCCCAGAACCTAGGTCAGAGGTTAGTTTTCTGCCTCGTCTAGCATGTGGATGTGTTACGGGACATATCCAACTGGTCTGGGATCAGTGATCAGTAGTTACTTAATATCGGTGATGGTCAAAATGATGGCAAAACGCCTAATATCGCCTCGACACTAACCTGGCCGATAATCGTCGCTGAGCTTGAAGTTTAAGTGAAGCAGAAGATCATAATAAAGCAGTAGCCCAACTTGGTGCTGGTGGTCTTGTGGTCACTTAAGGATCAGGAAGTTGTAGGTTCAAACCCAGCTCTATCCTACCTCCTGCACTACCAACCTTGGGCCCCTGAGCAGTACATTTTGTGTATTTTAGACTTAAGTCATCTTTCGTGTTGCTGTGAACAAGAATGTAGACTCTTTCAGCATCAACAAAGCTACTTGACTCATGAGTTAAGGGAGGGATTGTACTGTATGTCATTGTGAACACAGCACAGCACACAGTGCACCACAGTGACGAAATGTGACCCGTCCAAGGCTTTGACCCATCCATGAAGGAGCAGGTGTCACAGTTGTTAGCAAAGTCAGACAGTGCTCTTGATTACCTCAGGTGATTCTTCCATCGGTCGGTTTTAATTGTCCCATCCCCTAACTGCCCACCCTACCAGCTGCCCCAACTGGATTGCCCAATGCAGCGTGCGCGGCAGCAGCATGAACTTCCATGCATGTATCTTCACATGAAATTGTCATCAATTTCGGAATTTTGGGATTCCATATCACATGGTTAAAACTGGAATTTTATTGAGTCACCCAGCTCCCACGGGTTAGTTTCTACATTTCCAGAACTCATTCAGTAGGAGCTGGATATGGTCTTCAGGGAATCCAGAACTCCTGATTTCGCTTTTTATGGGCTTCATGTATCCTCAACAGCTCTCAAAACCCCACGCCTATGTTTTCTCCCCTTTTCCCCTTTCTCTGATATGTCTGTTGTCTCCATCTCTCCTCCCTTTCCTCGCCTTCCAAGTCTTCAAGTGAGGCCAACGTGTTCTCGTAGAGCTAACGGCAGCATTACCATAGCGCTAATTCTTCCCTAATCTCCTGTTCCCGCCTATCGCCCTCGATATATTTGTTCAAATATGCTTTCATTTCTTTTTTTTTTTTAGGCTCCTGCTTGCTAAGTATCGCTGCTTGTGTTCACCATGAAAGGCGTGCTCTGGCTCTGCCTCGCGACGAGCAGAAAGTCATACAAGGAGATATTATGTCTTATTGGAAAACCTGGCAGCTTTAATGGAGTATCTTTATTCCTCATTATCGCCCTCGAGAAGCAGACGTTCTCTCACACCATTCCTGTGAATCTTAGATCTCCCTCTTCACACTTCTCCTCTCCTCCCTCCCTGCCTCTCTTAATCCTTGTCATACTTGTTCGGGGGGGAAGAAAAAAAAAGCGTTAGCACTATCGCAGATTAAACAAGCGGCAGCAAAGGAAAAGAGAGAGAGAGAGAGAGAGAGAGAGAGAGAGAAGAAAACAGCCTGAACGGATCCGGGACATCAAGACCTCCAAATTTTTCAGGAAAGAGAGAAGGAGCACGTCGGCCAGGCCAATTAGAGGCAATGGCGATGGGACGGACGGGCGAGGATCGGGTGCCAGAGTGGCAGGCTGCCGCAAATCGGGAAGCGCCAAGAAGCCCGGGAGAGAGAGAGAGAGAGGAGGGGAGGAGGAAGGAGGAGAGGGGGAGGCAGGAGCAGAGAGAGTGAGAGGGAGGAAACCGGAGAGGGAGAGATAAAGTGAGAGGAGAGGGGATGGACAGAGGAGTTAAAAGCCTTTGGCTTATCGCGGGTGCTGCGGTCTCAGTGGTTCCGAGGGGCGGGGAGGATTAGCGATGGGGATTGGGCAGGATCGTCACGGTAACGTGCTGATCACGGTACCGCGCTCAACACAATACTAATGTCACGATGCAAATGATACAGACTTCACAAATGTTTATCCCGATATGAGTAGAGCCTAGATTCATACTGTATTTTTAAGCTGCATTTTGATTTACTGTGTATCAGGTACTTTAGCCGTTTTACTAAAGTAGAGTTTAATGGCCTTTTTTTTACTTAGTCTAGTACTTTTATCTGTAAGCATTGTCTTTGTAACAAATCAAGATTCAAGATCTTTATTTTGTCACATGTAAATTATAAGGCAATAAACATGCAGCTTAAATGTATCCTGGACACTGTGCAATTTAGACAAAGAATTAAAAAAAAAAAATAATAATAATAATAATATTATTAATAATAATAAAATTTATTTAAAATAAAATAATTTAGTAATAAATTAAAAATTAAAAATAAATATATCTTTTATTTTATCTTTACTCAAATCAAACACCTAAGTACTTTAGTACTCAAGCCAGTATTTAATTAGAGATAAGTACGACACACCTTTTGAAATGTCCCATATGATGTCATATTGTAAATTTATATCTCCCTGACATTTATAAATCCTATATAAAGTCTTCTTTTTAAACACATAAAATAACGCTTTAAAAATGTCTGAATACATGACAGATTATTCTGTTATGATTAAGGAAATGCTTGATTTCAATAGTTTTCCTAACCAAAAAAAAGTAATAATTACGCACACATATGTATATGCTAAATTATTTGTTCTAAAAAAAATTGTCATTTAAACATATAAATATTTCTTCTTTCTTATTGATTAAACTATAAAATTGGTCAATTGAAAATGAAGAAATACTGAAGTTTTGGCTCATTTTGAACCAATTTGGTCTATAAAATGAGCTGCCTTTGGTCTTTCTGGAAGAGAACTACATTTTCCACAATCCCCGCGCCACAATGAAGTTGCTGAAGTAGCGCCTTCCGAACAAACGATGGAAAATCTATCACGGAATATGTCATTTATGTGTTTTTACACATTTACTTCTGTTTTTGTGCACGGAATCTCTCACAAATCCTTTCACATACCGAGGGATCAGGTCTTGTCTTGATCGCGCCATTGAAAACATCACGTCATTGCTATTACAACTGTAGAAACAATGAATACATGCCTTTGAAAGGTGAAGTAATGTAAATGCTTTATTCTAAAAGTAGTGCCTCGACCATTTTTTGCAATGGAATTATTTGAGTTTCAGCTCTACTTTACAGCAGTAACACTTCCCATGCGTGACAAAATGAGCGTGCACGCATTTTCTCAGATTGGCTCCATAGAATGCCGCGAGCAATTCGATCCAGCTGCTTGAGCCGCACGACCACACCCGATCCAGCTGTTTGAGCGGCTGGACCGCCATCTCGATCCAGCTGCTTGAGTCAAGACTGACCGCCACCCAATCCAGCTGTTTGAGCTATATAAGTATCAGATATCTGATCCAGCTGTTTGAGCTATATAAGTATCAGATATCGGACTGATCCAGCTGTTTGAGCCGCATGACCGCCACCCGAGATCCAGCTGTTTGAGCCGCATCGACCGCCACCCAATCCAGCTGTTTGAGCCACATCGACTACCCGGATCCAGCTTGAGCCTCTATCGACCGCCACCCGATCCAGCTTGAGGTCAGCACGACCGACACCTGACCCAGCAGTTTGAGTTACATCGGACCGACAATCTGATCCAGCAGTTTGAGGGTTATCGATCTTATCCAGTTGTTTGAGTCATATCGACCTACATCTTATCCAGCTGTTTGGAGTCGTTATCGACCGCTACTCCAATCCAGCTGCTTGAGTCATTATCGACCGACACCGAACCAGCTGTTTGAGTCGTTATTGGACTGATACCGAATCCAGCGGTTTGAGTCGCTATCAGGCCAATACCCCATCCAGCTGTCTGAGTCGTTATCGACCAACAATTCATCCAGCTGTCTGATCGCTATCGACCGCCACCGATCCATGTCGGTCGTCAGCATCGATCGACATCGATCCAGCTATGAGTCGCGACGATCCCGACACCATCCAGCTGTTGAGTCGTTATCGGACCGCTACCCGATCCAGCTGTTTGAGTCGTTATCGGACCGCTACCGATCCAGCTGTTTGAGTCGTTATCGGACCGCTACCCAATCCAGCTGTTTGAGTCACTATCGGACCGATACCCGAACCAGCAGTTTGAGTCGCATCGACCGCTACCCGGCTGTTTGAGTCATATCGACCGACACCCGATCCAGCGTTTGAGTTTATCGGACCCGACACCATCCAGCAGAAGCTTGAGGTTATCGACCGACACCGCATCCAGCTGTTTGAGCCGCATCGGACCGCCACCCGATCCAGTTGTTGAGTCAGTTATCGACCGCTACCTAATCCAGCTGTTTGAGCCAATATCGACCGCTACCCTAACCAGCAGTTTGAGTCGCCATCGACCGCTACCAATCCAGCGGTTTGAGTCATATCGACCAATACTCCCATCCAGTTGTCTGAGTCGCTATCGACCAATAATCTTATCCAGTCGTTCGAGCTCGCATCGGACCGCCACCCATCCAGCTGGTTTATCGACCGACACCCGATCCAGCAGTTTGAGTCGTTATCGGACCGATACCCGATCCAGCAGTTTGAGTGGTTATCGGACCGATACCCGATCCAGCTGTTTGAGTCGTTATCGGACCGCCACCCATCCAGCCGTTTGAGTCAGTATCGGACCGCTACCCAATCCAGCTGTTTGAGTCGTTATCGGACCGATACCCGAACCAGCAGTTTGAGTCGTTATCGGACCGCTACCCAATCCAGCTGTTTGAGTCGTTATCGGACCAATACCCGATCCAGCTGTCTGAGCTATCGACCAATAATTCATCCAGCTGTCTGAGTCAGCATCGGACCGACAATCTGATCCAGCTGTTTGGAGTTGGGTTATCGACCGACACCATCCAGCTGTTTGAGTCGCTATCGGACCACTACCCGATCCAGCTGTTTGAGTCGTTATCGGACCGCTACCCAATCCAGCTGTTTGAGTCGTTATCGGACCGATACCGGATCCAGTTGGTTTGAGTCGTTATCGACCGATAACCGATCCAGCTGTTTGAGTCGTTATCGGACCAATACCCGATCCAGCTGTCTGAGTCGTTATCGGACCAATACTCGATCCAGCTGTTTGAATCGCTATCGATCGCCATCTAATCCAGCCGTTTGAGCCTATCGACCGCCATCGATCCAGTTGCTTGAGCGCTCGCACGGACCGATAACTGATCCAGCTGTTTGAGCTATCGACTAACACCCGATCCAGCTGTCTGGAGTCACATCGACAACACCCCATCCAGCGTCATTGAGTTTTTATCGTGAATTTACAATTCCCATCCAGTTGTCGGAGTCATTATCAGACCAATACCCGATCCAGCTGTTTGAGTCGTTATCGACCGAAGCACCCGATCCAGCTGTTTGAGTCGTTATCAGACCGATACCCGATCCAGCTGTTTGAGTCGTTATCGATTCCATAACACCATCCACGACGGACGCGCTTACTCCCAATTCTACGAAGCGATTTTCGATTTACTGTACTTCACTCTCAGGTACTTTTACTTTAGCAGCATTGTAATCTTTACTTTTATTCAAGTACTTAAGTCTTGTTCACAGCAGAAACGTCTACTTTGGTCAGGTAGTGTTGAACCGTTATTTACGCTGGGACTTTACTTTTACTCCAGGACATTTTTCGCCACACCATTGGCGTTATTATGTTAGATTAAGGCAGCCTCATGTTGTCAGAACCAATAGAAGAGTTACTGTTCCTCAAACTGCTGAAAATGTTCACTCCGGGTCTGGTAGAAAGGTGTCCGAACATACATTATGCATATGAGATCAGTGTATCATCAGTGCAAAATGATATTTTAGAAGAGCCTTTCCTGTCTAGCGGTCACGGTGTCACCTGGGACGCGTGATATCGGAATCATATCGGAATCGGATAATAATTGCTTTAAAAGTCGCCAGCACTAAACTACTAGGCTGGGTATCACAGCGATTTCTTGAATCGGTTCGATTCGACATAAAGGTCATGATCCGATTCACCTCGACACTCAATATCATTTATTTAGGAGATTTTGCGAAAAACTAGTTTTGTTTTGTTATCAACAACTTTAAAGTGTTGCCAAACATCGGCCTTTAGGCCAGACGGTGTTTTGAGCGGAGCAGCTTCAGCCATGGCTCTGTTTGGTTTCGGTTTCGCCGGTCTCACGTTTTTATAGCTCTCCTTGCGCTGTCGCGAGAAGTAGTGCATAGCCGCAGGAAAAGATCGATCTCCGAATTATTGAATCGATATCGTATTTTTAGAACGAGAATCGATATTGATCGGTGAATCGATTTTTTTTTTAACCCAGCCCTACGAACTACGCTTAAGATTTGCCTGATATTTTCAGCCGATATTTTTATGACACGTTTATTGTACATCCAAAAAAGTAGCGCTTGTGCCAGGCATGTCCAAAGTCCGAGGTGGGATTTTATACGGTCTGCGCCTTCTGTCTTAAAATGTATCGGGTTATAAAATGCTAAGTGGAACATTCGCGATCCAAATCAACTCCGCCTGTACGCACGAAAAATTGCTAAATTGCGCGTTCGTCTCAGTTAGCAAATGTGAGCTCACATATGGGCTGTGTCCCGACCCGCGTCCTGCCGCACTTAATAGTATGGTAGGTACGGCTCTTTTATCATGCTCTTACGCATCTCAGAAAATAGTCGGGGTTGTAGCTTAACGGCACTCTACGCACTAGGTAGTGCACATGGAGTGTCGCACTTGCCCTATTTGACTTGGTACACCACATAGGGCGGGAAGTGACTTTTGCTTCAAATGTCGTGCACTACGCTCTACCCTCGTTCCACTCTGCTTGACCTGCCGCTGTGTTAGCGACGTCCGAGTTATGGCGCTGTTTTTCTGCCAAAACCTTTTCTGAGCGCGCTGTGGAACGTTGGCAAGCAAAATATCGAGTCTTTACGCCCCCAACTCTGTCTGCGCTCCGTTATCGTGCATCCCTGCTATATAGACGCGTCACGGAATGGAGTGCTGGACCTAATTGGAGTAACGGACTTGAGGGTGAGGGAGAGAACAAGAGTAAAAGTAGACAAGAGAGAGGAGGAAGAGAAAGAGGAGGAGGAGGAGGAGCAGCTATAAGTAGTCAGGGGCTAAAACGAGGAGACAGTGCATCAAAGAGGGCGAGGAAGATCTCTCAGCCTGCCCCACTGAGACCTCTCCTCTCTCATCTCCCTCTCCTCGATGTGTGTGTGTGTGTGTGTGTGTGTGGTGCTTCATTAGTGGTTGTTTTCACCTTCACCAGGAGGATTTAAATGAGCCATTCGTCTGACCTTTATACGTCATTCTCTCCCTCGCTCTCTCTCTCGCTCTCTCTTCAGGTCTGCGCCTCTAAGCCCTCTGACGGCAGGGTACGGCCCCGTCAAGGTTGTTTGTTGGATAATTGCCTCTCGTGTGAGCTGTTTGTCTTCTTCTATTTATCCTTCCTTCCTTCCTTCCCTCCCTCCTTCACTCACTCACTCACTCACTCACTCACTCCCTTCCTTTCTTTCCCTTCCTCCTCCTTTTCTCGCACGGGCGTTTTCAAGAAACGAGGCAGCGGCGGCGGGGGGTGATGGCAGCGCGAGAACGTGTCTGCTAGACACAAATGACCAGCCATTAGCGTGCCACCTCGGCTATTGTTCCGCGGGCGACGCGTGTCTGGCGAACTGCGCGAACACTGTAATTGAATTGACTGGGGCCGCCTCGCCTCGACGCGCCGCCGTGGCTTCTATCCCCCCACGCCCCTCCCCACCGCGGTGCTAAAAACCCCCGCCGGCCGCCGGGAAGCCGAGCGTTGCGCTGAGCCAGAACGTTGCACGTTGGCGTCCTCGTCAAAATTCGGTGTGCTGAATGCTGAAAGGAAAACAAACTCTAGACGTCTACGTGAGAGGAGAAACAGAAGTAAGATCATATGTTTTATTTGTGGGACTATACTGGAGGTCGACCGATATTGGATTTTCAGGGCCGATATCGATTACGATTTATGCTAGTTAGCGGGGATGCTAATTGATATTTGGAACCGATAAAAAATAAAAATTAAAATCTCCAATTTTTGAATGTTACTAACACTATCACAAAACTTTATTTAAATAAGTTTAGTTTTTATAAATATGTTTTACATGATTTTAATGTAACTTTAAATAACAGTAAACAAACATCTTAGTAACATTATAAAACCGTGAAATTTAAATTTGAAACTTTTTAGTATTTCAAATTAAGCAGCAGCAGGTCGTGTTGAAGAAAGCAAAGCTACTCAGCGTGCTCTCCACTAAACCTAGACCTCGTGTGACGTACAGCCAATCAGAGACTGTTGTGGGCGAGACATTAAATGAAGCAGCGAGTTGAGAGCAAGCGGCGCAGAGAGAAGAGACGACAGTGAAGCCTCAGTAGCGCACCTTGAAATGACTTAATATCAACGATGGTCGAAATGAACCAGATACCGATAATCAGCCCGTCCGATAATCGGTCGACCCACAGTCTTTTAGAAGCTAATACTAAAGGGACGATTTTTGCCTCCTGTAAAATCCTAAACCCTGTTACCGTGTTCCAACTTGATGATGAGAAAATTCATCAAGCCTCACGAAAAATTCCTCCCATTGTTTCAATGAAAGAACTTCGAGAATTGGCAAGAATTTACTTTGACTTCAAGTTTAACTTGAAGACTTTGGGTCAAGTGTTTCTAATGTCCGACTTTTATTAGCACCAGCTCATATCAAACACTTTAGTACTTGCACGTTTAAGAGTTGGAACTGCGTTTTTCTAGCTGTCGGAGGAGTGGCGGCGGCAAACGTGGGCGGAAAACGAAATAATGCCGCATTCTTACCGGCGTAAAAAATGGACGGAACTCGACGATGTAAATGAGAGCAACATACACCACTGTAGCCCGTTACATCATTTATTATGTACCGATAATTTTTTTATTTATTATTAAAATAACATCTCGAACGTTCTTCGTTTAAACACAGTTCTGTAATTTTGTGACGGTCCCTAATCCTGCGGCGCCAAAACCATCCCGATTGCGGGCGAGAACCTGGTGTTGTTCAGGAAATCAAACAGTATAATAACGGTTTTGGGTTGTAGTGGGTTGCGTTTCCTGTTCTGCTCGTCGTCGTATCAGTATGTAGGAATTAGCGCCAATGTCGAACAGTAAACCAGCTTTACCGCAGTACCGCTTCCCAGGCTTAACGAAATTGTGCATGTGCCTAAGCAAACATAGTGAAACCTACATTTTAATTGAACAGATCATATCCATAGATCGACCCAATGCCAACGATATCCGATCCAGCTGTTTCAGACGTTATCAGACCGATATCCGATCCACGCATGGGATCGGTGGATCCTTTACTAGCGTTTTGCTGCATGAGTTCATTTGCGTCCTTAACTGACAGTACGTAATGATTTTCTAAATCTAACCCCGAACCTCCAACTCTTGCAACCCGGCCATAATAGATCACTTTTGATTTAGCTCTGCGCCTGACTCCCAATTTCAGCTGTTCAGGAGTTCGTTTTCCATACAGACGTGCAATTAGAAAATCGATTGGCATGAGTTGTTGCGATGATTTCGACTGCGACTTTCAGTGCCACGCTCGTGCCTTGTTCTCTGTTTATTGTTCTTTCTTTATTCTGGTTATGGATTCGTCGGAATAATGAGACAGACGGCACACATTTCAGTTTAAATCAAGCTTCATTTGGCTTCTGTGCTTGACATTTCTTTACAGGCACAGCTGCCTCCACATCCACGCTTTTCAGCTTTTCTCTTCCGCTAAGCATTGCAGACTGTTGTTTTTTTTGTTGTTGTTTTTTTTTTTAAGCCAGCGCCGTGTTACGATATGAAAATATATTTATGACACCCCTTATTTACAGTTCTTCATCACTTTGTAAGCCTCGGTTTGTTTCATCCTGATACCGTCGCGCGGTGAGACACTGACTTGACGAAGGAGCATAAAAGCAGTTCCTTTTTAAGAAATGTCAAATTCGTTTTTTAAGAATCGCTGGTCTTTAAATTGTTTCCAAATTGAAGCGTCCGTTATAAAAGGAACATTTAGTTCTACGCCAGAAATGTCACGTGGTCTGGTTTCAATACGAGAACTCACTCGCACGCAAAAACACTCTCTCTCTCACACACACACACACATTCGGAGTTCACCTTCACTAATTGCTAAAGCGCTAAGCGCTTATTTTTTTCTGGTTACGTGCCCAGAAAGGGCCGCCTTTTTGCCACTGTTTAAAGCCAATGTCGCACAAGGCCGCGCGGCCGCTGCTATCGGTTGCCTAGCTGCAACAAAGTTTGAAAGTCGATTCGCTTTCATCCACGAGGTGGAAGACGTCCTCAGTAGAAACGATGCTGCGGCGCTAAAACGCCTCGAAGGCGCGGTGACGTCCTGCTAAGAGTGACATTTTGAAGCACACGGAATTAGAATCCGGAGCTGCGTTTTTCGCAGTTGGGATGCAGACTCGATTGCGCTTCCGACAACGTGGTCTGGTGGCGGGGTGGGTTTCGTTCCGAGTGGAAAACCGTCTTAGAATTTTCCTTGTCTTCAGAATGGTGAGCGCTCGAGAAACGGCGCTTTAGAAGCTTAAAGAGTGTCGAAAGTTCCCAAAAAGCGTGTGCCCGCACACACACACACACACATTTGGGGGTGTTGGGAGGGATGCGTGAGGGGCGTAAATGCCAGCGCAAAGGATGTCACCGAGAGTGAAGAAGGTGCCGCGAGAAGAGAGTCGAAGGAAGAGGTGGAATTACTCCCCCGCTTCGGCCCCGAGGCCCCCCAGCTCTGCGCTGTCCGTGACACGTTTGATGTTTAATTAAAGTTTAGATTGGCTATCAGACATAGCCTCACCTGCTGCTGGGGTTTTTTTGGGGGGCGGTGGAGGGGATTGGGGAGGGAAAACTCGAAAACTCAGGAATTGGAAGGTGAGCGAGGGGGCGAGAGAGTCGCCTCTGATCAGGGCAGAGCAGACAGGATTAGGCTGTATCTGCATGGAGCACAAGCACAAGCCTCCGAGGAGGAGATCACTGCAGCAGCTGTGTGTGTGAGAGGGACTGTGTGTGTGTGCGGGTGTGTGTGGGATGGTGGCGACTGCCCGGTAAATGTTTGGATTTTTCCTTAACCGAGTGTGTACGTAGGTGAGATATGTGTTGTATGGAGTGGCGATTAAAATCGTTTTTGGAACGTGCAGTGTTCCTGCTTTTCTGAACGCCTGTATTAACGCTTCATAAACAGCCGAAACGTGAAGTCATTTCCATGACGGAAAATTTTGGTTGCAAACTTGACTTCAGTGACTTACTGTCTGTTTTCCACTGTATTTCTACATTTATTCCACTTTTATACTGATATTGTCCACGATATTCCATTTCCAGAACGTCTCCTGCTTTAAATATAGCCGCGAGCGGGGTCCAAGCAAACGTCGGAAAAAGCAGCTAATGCAGGAAGCGTCGAAGAAAGGAGTCAGTGAATCAGAAGGGTTTTTTTGCAAAAGAAGTGCCAAAAAAATAAGCTCTGTTATGACATTAGGAAAAGTCCGCAGATTCACTTAAACCTCACTTGCTCCAATCAGCCTAGACGGAGTTCGCGAAAGTCTATATTATCACTGATCACTACGTTTTTCATTGAATGCTAAGCAGCACACCATCCCTACGTAATGACCAAGTTTCAGCTTTGTGCGTCTTTGTGCGTCTAGCATTCGTAGCGCCCCCTATTGTTCAAATGGCGGCATTGGATAATTAGCGGCGCAGGGAATCAGACTGCATAAATTTATGTAGCATTTTGAGCTAAATGCGTTCTACTTTGCTAGTGCCAGTTATAGGCCGATCACTACGCTTTTCAGCCTGTGCCCAGATGCGCATCATTCCCACTTGGGGCCTTGCTTAAAGCCCTTCCATCTCTCAAGGAGGACAAACATATAAAAAGATTCCTAAAAAGATCTGTGTTTTTCTGTCATGTTTGGAAGAGTTGCAAATGTTTCTGAGTGATTTATTCAGAGGGAGAACTCGTCAGTCCTCGAGTTCTATAAATATATATATGTATACAGTACATATTAGGGCTGTACGATTCCAAAAAAAATCTCCTGATTCCCGGGATCACGGTTTGATTCAAAATCGAGTCACGATTCACGAGTCAGTTCGTAGATGAATTTGTTTGATTGCCGTTTTGAGTTACTTTTCCCTTTTGACTGTGGCAGATCAAACCAAAAATTCCACTGAATCAAATGTCGAATACTGTCTCCATTTCCTAAACGCCCACGTGAAGGCGGTCTGTTATGTCGCGGAAAACGTAAACGAGTGCATGAATCGATTAAGGAATCACGATTTTTTGCACACCTCTTTTATACTGTACGTAAGTGTATGAATATAACACATATATATATATATATATATATATATAAAACGGTTAGGGTGTTCGCCCCATGATCAGAAGGTCGCAGGGTTGAATCCAGGACCAATAAAGTTACCGCTGAGGTGTTCGTGAGCAAGGTACCGTCCCCAAGCACTGCTGCCCTTGTTAACTGCCCACTACAGCATTCAGTAAATGATATTTATCTGCTGATTTGCTAACCAGATTGTACTGTATGGAGATGGGCTGTTTTGAGAAGCTGAACGCAGTTGTAATGACCCTCTCCGATTTTGGAAGAGAAGCCCACGAGTGATTTTTGCACTTGTTGTAGCTTCATGACAATTTGACACCAAATCATTCACAGGAAAGGGCGCTGTGTGACTTTTCTCCCGACGTACCGCCCTCTGACTGCTTTTGAAACCCGGTGGAAAGTGTAATATATTTAGCAGTGTGCTAAATGTGTGAACCTGTTTAAAAATGTTGTCCGCTGTCATGGATAAATTATCACTTGGGAGATGCACTGCAGTGCTCAGCCTGCAAAATTATACTCCGGCTCATTTCCATCTGGCAAAATGTATGTATGTTTTTTCATTAGAATACGCTGTAAAATGTCCCACCCTGCTAATATTACATACCTCTGCGACAGAAATTACCCTATGCGTGACTGAAAAAACTCAATAAACACAGACTTTTATGTAGTCTGTCGATTTCCCCCAAATCAACCCCCCCAAAATACGCTGCTTTATCCTCTGCGGAAGATCAGAACCACGCAGAGACTTTTGATTGCGAAATGGATCAATGCCAGAGTATTTTACTAACCAATCATTTTCTCTCTCTTTCTCTTTTCTCTGTGCAGTGTGAGGAGGAGTGTGTGTCCCATGTTGCACTAGGAGTGTGTGTGTGTGTGAGATGCTGGCCTGTTTGCCAGGGCCAGGTGACCTCTCCCTCCAGCTTCTTCCCCTCTCGCAGATGAACACTGGACTTCAGAAATGTGAGTACCAAAACACACACGCGCGCACACACACACACACTGACTGATGTTTGATCTCAAAATGACACAATCAGACGCATGCAAATTTTGTGGCGGAAATAAATAATGAACTTGCAGCTTAAAAGAAGGCGATCAAAGTCTGACGGACATTTAGCGAAATATGTTTAGATTAAATTGAGATGAAAACGCGTTTAGCTCATCTGCTCTGACGATTATTAGTATTATTTGTTTATTCTCTATAAATATCTTGCTTGTAATGCTTTACATAACGAGGTGCTTTTGCCCAGCATTTTGTCTAGTTCAATGCCAGTCAAAATGTCTTTGCACACTTTGTGTTTATTTTTTATGTTTTTTTGAGCCGAACTGCGTCAGATCTACTGGTTGAAAAGAAAGATAAAGGGAAGAGGGAACAGAAACGTGTTGACAATCCCCCCGACTTGCGACCTTTAACCCAGTTGGTGCAATTTGGGATGAAATGGAGAGAAAGGTCAAGGCTGCACTGCCAACTATTTGTAGATGATTTGTGGGCAATTTCCTCAGCAGTACGGCCGGACAAAACACTGTTTGTTCACCAGTGGTAACCACCAGCAATTTTTTGAAATTTCCTTTTTAACAAATGGATTATGAATTGTATAAAATTAAGCCCTCATAGGAAATTTTTTGCACTTTTTGTCACGGTTGTGGCATTGATTGTGCTTTACATGTAACCACCCAGTCTTAGTTCACCCACAGCTTAGAATATTCATTCATTCATTCACTCATTCATTCATTTGTTCATTCATTTTCCGAAGTGCTTAATCCCACCTGGGGTCACGGAGGGGCCGGGGCCTATCCCGGGTGCCTACGGTGTCTTGACGGAGGGTTTCAGCTGAGCTTGGTGTTTGTAAAATTCCAAAGATCTGATAGAATTTTTTTTTATTGCATATCATTACCAAATATCGATTGACATCCCTGTTAACTACCAATAATCTGTATCGATGTTGGCCCTGAAAAACCAATATCAGTCGACCTCTTGTAGGGCCCTATGAAATCCGTTTAGTTTTTTTCTAAATTCCGTTTCATTTTTTCCTGAATTCCGTTTTTTTCCATTTTTATTCTTCTGAATTCCGTGTTTTACGTTATAATCATATTTATTCACCTAAAAAGTGTGTAATTATGGCGTGGACGGGGGAAAAAAATAATGCAAATGAAAAAAAATTCACATTAAATCCCTGTTATTCAACCTCAACAAAGTGCTGGGGTTCAGCAGAACATTTGCTGCTTTGGTAAAACATTTCCCTCTAACCAACAAAAAACATTCATTTTTTCGTGCAAAACGAAACGTTTCTGATGTGAGTTTTTGACTGTAAGTGCTCGTCACGTGTTCTCGCGGGCGCAGTCTATC